>JAVIAB010000105.1:3975091-4065091 GCA_032433765.1 Megaustenia siamemsis
TATAAAGAAACTAAACAATAACTCAAAGTTTATAAAGAAACTAAACAATAACTCAAAGTTTATAAGAAACTAAACAATATGTCAAAGTTTATAAAGAAACTAAACAATAACTCAAAGTTTATAAAGAAACTAAACAATAACTCAAAGTTTATAAAGAAACTAAACAATATCTCACAGTTTATAAAGAAACTAAACAATATGTCAAAGTTTATAAAGAAACTAAACAATAACTCAAAGTTTATAAAGAAACTAAACAATAACTCAAAGTTTATAAAGAAACTAAACAATATCTCACAGTTTATAAAGAAACTAAACAATATCTCAAATTTTATAAGAAACTAAACAATATCTCAAAGTTTATAAAGAAACTAAACAATAACTCAAAGTTTATAAAGAAACTAAACAATATCTCACAGTTTATAAGAAACTAAACAATATCTCGGAAGTTTCATCATCATCATCATCAAGTGCCGTCTCCGCAACGAAGTTTGGCTATCATGGATCGCCATTCCACTCTGTTTCTAGCTTTGATGGTGTAGGCTGTCATAGGTTGACTTGTCCATCTTTTGATGTTACTCGTCCATGTTGGTCTTTGTCTACCTCTGCCTCTTTTACCTTATATTTTCCCTTCCAATATTACTTTAAAAAAATTTCATTTGTCTTGTCTTAATTGTATTTAGTAGTTCTCTTTTTATTTTCAGTTGTTTAAAAACTTCATAGTTTGTTATCTTTTCTTTCCATCCAATTCTACCTATTCTTCTATAAATCCACATTTCAAAGGCTTCAATTTTCTGTTCTGTTTTCTTGTCTAATGTCCATGTTTCTGCACCATACAGGAATATTGAGAAGATGTAACATTTTGCTATTCTTAGCTTTACCATACTAACATTGACATTCTTTTGACATACTAACATCAAAACAAATAACACCAGGGCTAAAACTAAGAATAGCAAAATGTTACATCTTCTCAATATTCCTATATGGTGCAAAACATGGACATTAGACAAGAAAACAGAACAGAGAATTGAAGCCTTTGAAATGTGGATATATAGAAGAATAGGTAGAATTGGATGGAAGGAAAAGAAAACAAACGATGAAGTCTTAAAACAACTAAAAATGAAAAGAGAACTTCTGAACACAATTAGAACAAGACAAATGCGATTCTTAGGCCATGTTAAAAGACACAACAGCCTACTGAAAGTAATCCTGGAGGGGAAAATACAAGGTAAAAGAGGCAGAGGCAGACCAAGATTAACATGGACGAGCAACATCAAAAGATGGACAAATCAACCGATGACAACCTGCACCATCAAAGCAAGAGACAGAGCAGAATGGCGATCCATGGTAGCCAACCTTCGTTGCGGAGACGGCACTCAATGATGATGATGAGCTTTGCTCTATTAGTCATTTTGCTCTCGAAGTTTATGAGAAAGTCAATGTCTCGGAAAATTGTAGAAATTAATTTCTTTGAGTTTCATGGGAAAGATACAACAATTGTGAAGGTTTTAAAAAGGTTTAAGAATGTGTGAAGGTTATTAAGATGAAATTTAACAATGATTCCATGGTTTATGTAAACTTAATATGTTAAATGTGAAACTGAATGTCTGAGGTATGTATGCGAAGCTGTTCAGTATCTCAAAGGTTTAAAGCGAAATCAACATTATACAACCTGCATATGGTGACCGTAATATTTTACATAAGTATGGGGCACATCGCATATGAATGCTACGCTTAACAACATCTCAGTTATATTTAGTAAACTTAATAATATCTCAGGTAGATATAGTAAACTTAATAATATCTCAGTTATATATAGTAAACTTAACATCTCAGTTATATATAGTAAACTTAATATCTCAGTTATATATAGTAAACTTAACATCTCAGTTATATATAGTAAACTTAATATCTCAGTTATATATAGTAAACTTAATATCTCAGTTATATATAGGAAACTTAACATCTCAGTTATATATAGTAAACTTAATAATATCTCAGTTATATATAGTAAACTTAATAATATCTCAGTTAGATATAGGAAACTTAATATCTCAGTTATATATAGTAAACTTAATAATATCTCAGGTAGATATAGGAAACTTAATAATATCTCAGTTAGATATAGGAAACTTAATATCTCAGTTACGTATAGAAAACTTAATAATATATCAGTTATGTATAGTAAACTTAATAATATCTCACTTATGTATAGTAAACTCAATAATAGCTCAGTTATATATAGTAAACTTAATAATATCTCAGTTAGATATAGGAAACTTAATATCTCAGTTATATATAGTAAACTTAATAATATCTCAGTTATATATAGTAAACTTAATAATATCTCAGTTATGTATAGTAAACTCAATAATAGCTCAGTTATGTATAGAAAACTTAATATCTCAGTTATGTATAGAAAACTTACCAACATCTCAGTTATGTAAAGAAAATTTAATATCTCAGTTATGTATAGAAAACTTAATATCTCAGTTATGTATAGAAAACTTAACACCTCAGTTATGTATAGAAAACTTAACAACATCTCAGTTATGTATAGAAAAATTAACATCTCACTCAGTTATGCATAGAAAACTTAACAACATCTCACTCAGTTATGTATAGAAAACTTAATAACATTTCACTCAGTTATGTATAGAAAACGTAACAACATCTCACTCAGTTATGTATAAAAAACTTAACAACATCTCACTCAGTTAGGTATAGAAAACTTAATAACATCTCACTCAGTTATGTATAGAAAACTTAATAACATCTCACTCAGTTAGGTATAGAAAACTGAACAACATTTCAGTTATGTATAGAAAACTTAATATCTCAGTTAGGTATAGAAAACTTAACAACATCTCACTCAGTTATGTATAGAAAACGTAACAACATCTCACTCAGTTATGTATAAAAAACTTAACAACATCTCACTCAGTTAGGTATAGAAAACTTAATAACATCTCACTCAGTTATGTATAGAAAACTTAATAACATCTCACTCAGTTAGGTATAGAAAACTTAACAACATTTCAGTTATGTATAGAAAACTTAATATCTCAGTTAGGTATAGAAAACTTAATATCTTAGTTAGGTATAGAAAACTTAATATCTCAGTTAGGTATAGAAAACTTAACAACATTTCAGTTAGGTTTAGAAAACTTAATATCTCAGTTAGGTATAGAAAACTTAATATCTCAGTTAGGTATAGAAAACTTAATATCTCAGTTAGGTATAGAAAACTTAATATCTCAGTTAGGTATAGAAAACTTAATATCTCAGTTAGGTATAGAAAACTTAATATCTCAGTTAGGTATAGAAAACTAAATATCTCAGTTAGGTATAGAAAACTTAATATCTCAGTTAGGTATAGAAAACTTAACAACATTTCAGTTAGGTATAGAAAACTTAATATCTCAGTTAGGTATAGAAAACTTAATATCTCAGTTAGGTATAGAAAACTTAATATCTCAGTTAGGTATAGCAAACTTAATATCTCAGTTAGGTATAGAAAACTTAATATCTTAGTTAGGTATAGAAAACTTAATATCTCAGTTAGGTATAGAAAACTTAACAATATTTCAGTTAGGTATAGAAAACTTAATATCTCAGTTAGGTATAGAAAACTTAATATCTCAGTTAGGTATAGAAAACTTAATATCTCAGTTAGGTATAGAAAACTTAATATCTCAGTTAGGTATAGAAAACTTAATATCTCAGTTAGGTATAGAAAACTTAACAACATTTCAGTTAGGTATAGAAAACTTAATATCTCAGTTAGGTGTAGAAAACTTAATATCTCAGTTAGGTATAGAAAACTTAATATCTCAGTTAGGTATAGAAAACTTAATATCTCAGTTAGGTATAGAAAACTTAATATCTCAGTTAGGTATAGAAAACTTAACAACATTTCAGTTATGTATAAGAAACTTAATATCTCAGTTAGGTATAGAAAACTTAATATCTCAGTTAGGTATAGAACACTAAACAACACCTCAGTTATGTATAGAACACTAAACAACTCCTCAGTTATGTATAGAACACTAAACAACACCTCAGTTATGTATAGAACACTAAACAACACCTCAGTTATGTATAGAACACTAAACAACTCATGAGTTATGTATAGAACACTAAACAACTCATTAGTTATGTATAGAACACTAAACAAATCCTCAGTTATGTATAGAACACTAAACAACTCCTCAGTTATGTATAGAACACTAAACATCTCATTTTTTATTTCTAATTGTGGCATTGAAGTGATTACAGACATATGTACGACATATACCATACAGGATACATACCAAATGAACTAAAAACATCAACTTTCATAGCATTGCCTAAAAAGAATGGTGCAGTTGAATGCAGTGACTTTAAAACAATAAGCCTAATGAGCCATGTTACAAAAATCTTGCTAAAAGTTATACAAGGAAGGATTCAGAATAAAAACAATACTGAATTAGATGAGCAGCAATTTGGATTTAGGAAAAATAGTGGGACAAAAGAAGCCATATTCTGCATGAGAACATTAATCGAAAAATACACAGAAGTAAATAAACCAATATATGCCTGCTTCATAGACTACACCAAAGATTTTGATAGAGTACACCACAAACAACTTATAGAATGCCTAAAAGAGATACATCTAGATGACATGGATATACGACTAATATGTAATCTATACTGGGAGCAAACAGCAATAATAAAATATAACAAAGAGAACTCTACACCCATTGATATAAAAAGAGGAGTAAGACAAGGAAGGATGCATCCTATCACCAAACTTGTTCAATCTATACACTGAGCAAATCTTTAAAAACATCACAGAGATGTCAGGTCTAAACATTAATGGAAAGATAATCAATAACCTAAGATATGCTGACGATACTGTACTACTAGCAGAAAATCCTAAAGATCTACAACAATTACTTAATGAAATAAACATGATAAGCAAAAAATATGGACTAGATATGAATATCAAAAAGACTAAAACTATGATCATAAACAAAGAAACTTGTCAAGCCCTATAATTAAATATCAAAGTTGAGGGAATACATCTAGAGACAGTTCAGACCTACAACTACCTGGGACATACTATAACCAGTGATGGAAAATGTACAACTGAAATAAATAAAAGAATAGGAATGGCAAAAAGTAATTTTAATGTCATGAAGAACATACTAACATCAAAACAAATAACACCAGGGCTAAAACTAAGAATAGCAAAATGTTACATATTCTCAATATTCCTGTATAGTGTAGAAACATGGACATTAGACAAGAAAACAGAACAGAAAATTGAAGCCTTTGAAACATGGATATATAGAAGAATAGGTAGAATTGGATGGAAGGAAAAGAAAAACAAACGATGAATTTTTAAAACAACTAAAAATGAAAAGAGAACTACTAAACACAATTAGAACAAGACAAATGAGATTTTTGGGGCATGTTAAAAGACACAACAACCTACTAAAAGTAATATTGGAAGGGAAAATACACGGTAAAAGAGGCAGACCAATACTCAGATGGACGAGTAACATCAAAAGATGGACATGTCGGCTATTACAACCTGCACTATCAATGCAAGAGACAAGGTAGCCAACATTCGATGCCGAGACGGCACTCGATGATAATGATATTGATGATGATGAAGAAGAAAGAATAGATGTACCCATTCTTTTAGTAGGAGCCAGGGAGAAAGAGACACACACATACATACAACTAGACTTAACACAAACACCTACACACATTTGTACAATTCAGAATATAAACGCGGTTTGTTAGTTTCACTACAAACATCTGATATCAATACAAACAGACACATACAAACAGACACATACAAACAGCAGAAGCCACCACATTGCTCTCACCAACGACGGGTCTCCCAACTACATTTACTGGTTCTCTAGCAAGAAAAGAAACATTCTGAACTATCAACCAAGCTCTGGCGAGAAGAGAAACATCCTGAACTATCAACCAAGCTTGGCAAGAAGAGAAACATCCTGAACTATCAACCAAGCTCGGCAAGAAGAGAAACATCCTGAACTATCAACCAAGCTCGGCAAGAAGAGAAACATCCTGAACTATCAACCAAGCTCTGACAAGAAGAGAAACATCATCAACTATCAACCAAGCTCCGGCAAGAAGAGAAACATCATCAACTATCAACCAAGCTCCGACAAGAAGAGAAACATCCTGAACTATCAACCAAGCTCTGACAAGAAGAGAAACATCATCAACTATCAACCAAGCTCCGACAAGAAGAGAAACATCCTGAACTATCAACCAAGCTCCGGCAAGAAGAGAAATATCCTGAACTATCAGCGAAACTCCAGTTTAACTAGAGAACTAATGTACAACGACAGCAGACATTTCATTTTTGATTCCAGGAAACGGGAAACATTGTGTCTGATTTGACGTCACTTCTCGACATACTTCACTTCACAACCGGGGAATATTTCATCAAAACGTCATGTTTCGTTTACTTCCTACATAACTGAGGTGTTGTTTAGTTTTCTATACACAACTGAGGTGCTGTTTAGTTTTCTATACATAACTGAGATGTTTAATTTTCTATACATAACTGAGATGTTGTTTAGTTTTCTATTCATAACTGAGGTGCTGTTTAGTTTTCTATACATAGCTGAGATGTTGTTTAGTTTTCTAAACATCACTAAGGTGTTGTTTAGTTTTCTATACATAACTGAGATGTTTAATTTTCTATACATAACTGAGATGTTGTTTAGTTTTCTATACATAACTGAGGTGCTGTTTAGTTTTCTATACATAACTGAGTTGCTGTTTAGTTTTCTATACATAACTGAGGTGCTGTTTAGTTTTCTATACATAACTGAGGTGCTGTTTAGTTTTCTATACACAACTGAGGTGCTGTTTAGTTTTCTATACATAACTAAGGTGTTGTTTAGTTTCCTATATATAACTGAGATGTTGTTAAGTTTTCTATACATACCTGAGATGTTGTTTAGTTTTATATACATAACTGAGAAGTTGTTTAATGTTCTATACACAACTAAGGTGTTGTTTAGTTTCCTATACATAATTGAGGTGTTGTTTAGTTTCCTATACATAATTGAGGTGTTGTTTAGTTTTATATACATAACAGTGAGGTTGAATGTTCAGATGACTGAGATTGCTCGGCAATTTGTGTGTTGAGGCTAATAGACCATATGTGCTTTGTGACTGGTAGACAGTAACAGTGTTGAGACTGGTAGGCACTAACAGTGTTGAGACTGGTAGACAGTAACAGTGTTGAGACTGGTAGACAGTAACAATGTTGAGACTGGTAGGCACTAACAGTGTTGAGACTGGTAGACAGTAACAGTGTTGAGACTGGTAGACAGTAACAGTGTTGAGACTGGTAGACAGTAACAGTGTTGAGACTGGTAGACAGTAACAGTGTTGAGACTGGTAGACAGTAACAGTGTTGAGACTGGTAGACAGTGACAGTTTTGAGACTGGTAGGCATTAACAGTGTAGAGACTGGTAGACAGTGACAGTGTTGAGACTGGTAGACAGTAACAGTGTTGAGACTGGTAGACAGTGACAGTGTTGAGACTGGTAGACAGTAACAGTGTTGAGACTGGTAGACAGTAACAGTGTTAAGACTGGTAGACAGTAACAGTGTTGAGACTGGTAGACAGTAACAGTGTTGAGACTGGTAGACAGTAACAGTATTGAGACTGGTAGACAGTAAAAGTGTTGAGACTGGTAGACAGTAAAAGTGTTGAGACTGGTAAACAGTAAAAGTGTTGAGACTGGTAGATAGTAAAAGTGTTGAGACTGGTAGACAGTAAAAGTGTTGAGACTGGTAGATAGTAAAAGTGTTGAGACTGGTAGACAGTAAAAGTGTTGAGACTGGTAGGCATTAACAGTGTAGAGACTGGTAGACAGTGACAGTGTTGAGACTAGTAGACAGTAACAGTGTTGAGACTGGTAGACAGTAAAAGTGTTGAGACTGGTAGATAGTAAAAGTGTTGAGACTGGTAGACAGTAACAGTGTTGAGACTGGTAGGCATTAACAGTGTAGAGACTGGTAGACAGTGACAGTGTTGAGACTGGTAGACAGTAACAGTGTTGAGACTGGTAGACAGTAAAAGTGTTGAGACTGTTAGACAGTAACAGTGTTGAGACTGGTAGACAGTAACAGTGTTGAGACTGTTAGACAGTAACAGTGTTGAGACTGTTAGACAGTAACAGTGTTGAGACTGGTAGACAGTAAAAGGGTTGAGACTGGTAGACAGTAACAGTGCTGAGACTGTTAGACAGTAACAGTAAAAGTGTTGAGACTGGTAGACAGTAACAGTGTTGAGACTGTTAGACAGTAACAGTGTTGAGACTGTTAGACAGTAACAGTGTTGAGACTGGTAGGCAGTAAAAGTGTTGAGACTGGTAGACAGTAAAAGGGTTGAGACTGGTAGGCAGAAAAAGTGTTGAGACTGGTAGACAGTAACAGTGTTGAGACTGGTAAGCAGTAAAAGTGTTGAGACTGGTAGGCAGAAAAAGTGTTGAGACTGGTAGACAGTAAAAGTGTTGAGACTGGTAGACAGTAAAAGTGTTGAGACTGGTAGGCAGTAAAAGTGTTGAGACTGGTAGACAGTAACAGTGTTGAGACTGGTAAGCAGTAAAAGTGTTGAGACTGGTAGGCAATAAAAGTGTTGAGACTGGTAGGCAGTAACAGTTTTGAAACTGGTAGACAGTAACAGTGTTGAGACTGGTAAGCAGTAAAAGTGTTGAGACTGGTAGGCAATAAAAGTGTTGAGACTGGTAGGCAGTAACAGTGTTGAAACTGGTAGACAATAACAGTGTTGAGACTGGTAGACAGTAACAGTGTTGAGACTGGTAGACATGGTGTCTGTTTGGTGCTGATCTGGACCATATAATTATTTCTCCGTAGCCATTAATATGTGATTCCATTAGGTTTTTGGACGAGCACTTCTGCGACAGCATGATGCATAATTGTAGCCAGCCGTAATTGCAACGTGTAGCCAGGCGTACGTGCAGCGTGTAGCCACTGATTAAAAAAAAAAGTAAAGTACCCCCGTCACGCCAAGTGGCTTGTAGGGAAATATGCTATTAGTGACCCTATATATTACAGACCTTCAGCACATGATTTTTGGGGTAATGTGGTCGGTATTACGCCCGTGCTGCTTTACTTTCCCAGAAAAAAACCGGTACCCATATAAGGCTGGGTGAACCCGGAAGCCGTCGGTTGGGATCGAACCCTAACCCTTGTCCTTTGTAGTCCAGTTAACTAACCACTGAGCTATTGCGGCTCCCCGTAGCCACAGATTAATGTTGGTATATTCCCCGCCGATAAATGCTTTGGATATGGTCACAGAAGTGAGTGTAGATAAGCTCAGATGGACTCGTGTGTATTGTTTGTTGGTTCCTGCTGAAGGCCTATTGACCTGAAATGTCGTTCAATTATGTGTCGTCCATTAGTTACGTAAAGCTTAACAATGCAATCCTTTTTTTTTGTCATTTCTGCGTAGCTATATCAACCAGACTGTAGTGGTAGCTATATAAGTCAGACTGTAGTGGTAGCTATATAAGCCAGACTGTAGTGGTAGCTATATAAGTCAGACTGTAGTGGTAGCTATATAAGTCAGACTGTAGTGGTAGCTATATAAGTCAGACTGTAGGGGTAGCTATATAAGTCAGACTGTAGTGGTAGCTATATAAGCCAGACTGTATTGGTAGCTATATAAGCCAGACTGTAGTGGTAACTATATAAGTCAGACTGTAGTGGTAGCTATATAAGACAGACTATAGTGGTAGCTATATAAGCCAGACTGTAATGGTAGCTATATAAGTCTGACTGTAGTGGTAGCTATATAAGTCAGACTGTAGTGGTAGCTATATAAGCCAGACTGTAGTGGTAGCTATATAAGCCAGACTGAAGTGGTATCTATATATGCCAGACTGTAGTGGTAGCTATATAAGCCAGGCTGTAGTGGTAGCTATATAAGCCAGACTGTAGTGGTAACTATATAAGACAGACTGTAGTGGTAGCTATATAAGCCAGACTGAAGGGGTAGCTATATAAGCCAGACTATAGTGGTAACTATATAAGACAGATTGTAGTGGTAGCTATATAAGTCAGACTGTAGTGGTAGCTACATAAGTCAGACTGTAGTGGTAGCTATATAACAAAGACTGTAGTGGTAGCTATATAAGACTGACTGTAGTGGTAGCTATATAAGTCAGACTGTAGTGGTAGCTATATAAGCCAGACTGTAGTGGTAGCTATATAACACAGACTGTAGTGGTAGCTATATAACACACACAGCAGTGGTAGCTATATAACAAAGACTGTAGTGGTAGCTATATAACAAAGACTGTAGTGGTAGCTATATAACACAGACAGTGGTGGTAGCAAAATAACAAAGACTGTAGTGGTAGCTATATAACACAGGCAGCAGTGGTAGCTATATAACAAAGACTGTAGTGGTAGTTATGTAGCAAAGACTGTAGTGATAGCTATATAAGCCAGACTGTAGTGGTAGTTATATAACACAGACAGCAGTGGTAGCTATATAACAAAGACTGTAGAGGTAGCTATATAACAAATACAGCAATGGTAGCTATATAACAAAGACTGTAGTGGTAGCTATATTATACAGACTGTAGTGGTAGCTATATAACAAAGACTGTAGTGGCAGCTATATAACAAAGATTGTAGTGTTAGCTATATTATACAGACTGTAGTGGTAGCTATATAACAAAGACTGTAGTGGTAGCTATATAACAAAGACTGTAGTGGTAGCTATATTATACAGACTGTAGTGGTAGCTATATAACACAGACTGTAGTGGTAGCTATATAACAAACAATGTAGTGGTAGCTATATAACACAGACTGTAGTGGTAGCTATATTATACAGACTGTAGTGGTAGCTATATAACACAGACAGTAGTGGTAGCTATATAACAAAGACTGTAGTGGTAGCTATATAACAAAGACTGTAGTGGTAGCTATATAACAAAGACTGTAGCGGTAGCTATATAAGCCAGACTGTAGTGGTAGCTATATAACACAGACTGTAGTGATAGATATATAAGCCAGACTGTAGTGGTAGCTATATAAGCCAGACTGTAGTGTTGGATATATAACAAAGACTGTAGTGGTAGCTATATAAGCCAGACTGTAGTGGTAGCTATATAACATAGACTGTAGTGTTGGATATATAACAAAGACTGTAGTGGTAGCTATATAAGCCAGACTGTAGTGGTAGCTATATAACACAGACTGTAGTGAGAGATTTATTATACAGACTGTAGTGGTAGCTATATAACAAAGCCTGTAGTGGTAGCTATATAACAAAGACTGTAGTGGTAGCTATATAACAAAGACTGTAGTGGTAGCTATATAACAAAAACTGTAGTGGTAGCTATATTATACAGACTGTAGTGGTACCTATATAAGCTAGACTGTAGTGGTAGCTATATAACAAAGTCTCTAGTGGTAGCTATATAACAAAGACTGTAGTGGTAGCTATATAACACAGACTGTAGTGGTAGCTATATTATAAAGACTGTAGTGGTAGCTATGTAACAAAGACTGTAGTGGTAGCTATATTATACAGACTGTAGTGGTAGCTATATAACAAAGACTGTAGTGGTAGCTATATTATACAGACTGTAGTGGTAGCTATATAACAAAGACTGTAGTGGTAGCTATATAACAAAGACTGTAGTGGTAGCTATATTATACAGACTGTAGTGGTAGCTATATAATAAAGACTGTAGTGGTAGCTATATAACACAGACTGTAGTGGTAGCTATATAACACAGACTGTAGTGAGAGATTTATTATACAGACTGTAGTGGTAGCTATATAACAAAGCCTGTAGTGGTAGCTATATAACAAAGACTGTAGTGGTAGCTATATAACAAAGACTGTAGTGGTAGCTATATAACAAAAACTGTAGTGGTAGCTATATTATACAGACTGTAGTGGTACCTATATAAGCTAGACTGTAGTGGTAGCTATATAACAAAGTCTCTAGTGGTAGCTATATAACAAAGACTGTAGTGGTAGCTATATAACACAGACTGTAGTGGTAGCTATATTATAAAGACTGTAGTGGTAGCTATGTAACAAAGACTGTAGTGGTAGCTATATTATACAGACTGTAGTGGTAGCTATATAACAAAGACTGTAGTGGTAGCTATATTATACAGACTGTAGTGGTAGCTATATAACAAAGACTGTAGTGGTAGCTATATAACAAAGACTGTAGTGGTAGCTATATTATACAGACTGTAGTGGTAGCTATATAATAAAGACTGTAGTGGTAGCTATATAACACAGACTGTAGTGGTAGCTATATTATACAGACTGTAGTGGTAGCTATATAACAAAGACTGTGGTGGTATCTATATAACAAAGACTGTAGTGGTAGCTATATTATACAGACTGTAGTGGTAGCAATATAACAAAGACTGTAGTGGTAGCTATATTATACAGACTGTAGTGGTAGCAATATATAACAAATACTGTAGTGGTAGCTATATAACAAAGACTGTAGTGGTAGCTATATTATACAGACTGTAGTGGTAGCTATATAACAAAGACTGTAGTGGTAGCTATATAACAAAGACTGTAGTGGTAGCTATATAACAAAGACTGTAGTGGTAGCTATATAACATAGACTGTAGTGGTAGCTATATTATACAGACTGTAGTGGTAGCTATATAACAAAGACTGTTGTGGTAGCTATATAACAAACACTGTAGTGGTAGCTATATAACAAAGACTGTAGTGGTAGCTATATAACAAAGACTGTAGTGGTAGCTATATAACAAAGACTGTAGTGGTAGGTATATTATACGGACTGTTGTGGTAGTTATATTATACAGACTGTAGTGGTAGGTATATAACAAAGACTGTAGTGGTAGCTATATAACAAAGACTGTAGTGGTAGCTATATAACAAAGACTGTAGTGGTAGCTATATAACAAAGACTGTAGTGCTAGCTATATTATACAGACTGTAGTGATAACTATATAACAAAGACTGTAGTGGTAGCTATATAACAAAGGCTGTAGTGGTAGCTATATAACAAAGACTGTAGTGGTAACTATATAACAAAGACTGTAGTGGTAACTATATAACAAAGACTGTAGTGGTAGCTATATAACAAAGACTGTAGTGGTAACTATATAAGCCAGACTGTAGTGGTAGCTATATAAGCAAGACTGTAGTGGTAACTATATAAGACAGACTGTAGTGGTAGCTATATAAGCCAGACTGAAGGGGTAGCTATATAAGCCAGACTATGGTGGTAACTATATAAGACAGATTGTAGTGGTAGCTATATAAGTCAGACTGTAGTGGTAGCTACATAAGTCAGACTGTAGTGGTAGCTATATAACAAAGACTGTAGTGGTAGCTATATAAGACTGACTGTAGTGGTAGCTATATAAGTCAGACTGTAGTGGTAGCTATATAAGCCAGACTGTAGTGGTAGCTATATAACACAGACTGTAGTGGTAGCTATATAACACACACAGCAGTGGTAGCTATATAACAAAGACTGTAGTGGTAGCTATATAACAAAGACTGTTGTGGTAGCTATATAACACAGACAGTGGTGGTAGCAAAATAACAAAGACTGTAGTGGTAGCTATATAACACAGACAGCAGTGGTAGCTATATAACAAAGACTGTAGTGGTAGTTATGTAGCAAAGACTGTAGTGATAGCTATATAAGCCAGACTGTAGTGGTAGTTATATAACACAGACAGCAGTGGTAGCTATATAACAAAGACTGTAGAGGTAGCTATATAACACATACAGCAATGGTAGCTATATAACAAAGACTGTAGTGGTAGCTATATTATACAGACTGTAGTGGTAGCTATATAACAAAGACTGTAGTGGCAGCTATATAACAAAGATTGTAGTGGTAGCTATATTATACAGACTGTAGTGGTAGCTATATAACAAAGACTGTAGTGGTAGCTATATAACAAAGACTGTAGTGGTAGCTATATTATACAGACTGTAGTGGTAGCTATATAACACAGACTGTAGTGGTAGCTATATAACAAACAATGTAGTGGTAGCTATATAACACAGACTGTAGTGGTAGCTATATTATACAGACTGTAGTGGTAGCTATATAACACAGACAGTAGTGGTAGCTATATAACAAAGACTGTAGTGGTAGCTATATAACAAAGACTGTAGTGGTAGCTATATAACAAAGACTGTAGTGGTAGCTACATAACAAAGACTTTAGCGGTAGCTATATAAGCCAGACTGTAGTGGTAGCTATATAACACAGACTGTAGTGATAGATATATAAGCCAGACTGTAGTGGTAGCTATATAAGCTAGACTGTAGTGTTGGATATATAACAAAGACTGTAGTGGTAGCTATATAAGCCAGACTGTAGTGGTAGCTATATAACATAGACTGTAGTGTTGGATATATAACAAAGACTGTAGTGGTAGCTATATAAGTCAGACTGTAGTGGTAGCTATATAACACAGACTGTAGTGAGAGATTTATTATACAGACTGTAGTGGTAGCTATATAACAAAGCCTGTAGTGGTAGCTATATAACAAAGACTGTAGTGGTAGCTATATAACAAAGACTGTAGTGGTAGCTATATAACAAAAACTGTAGTGGTAGCTATATTATACAGACTGTAGTGGTACCTATATAAGCTAGACTGTAGTGGTAGCTATATAACAAAGTCTCTAGTGGTAGCTATATAACAAAGACTGTAGTGGTAGCTATATAACACAGACTGTAGTGGTAGCTATATTATAAAGACTGTAGTGGTAGCTATGTAACAAAGACTGTAGTGGTAGCTATATTATACAGACTGTAGTGGTAGCTATATAACAAAGACTGTAGTGGTAGCTATATTATACAGACTGTAGTGGTAGCTATATAACAAAGACTGTAGTGGTAGCTATATAACAAAGACTGTAGTGGTAGCTATATTATACAGACTGTAGTGGTAGCTATATAATAAAGACTGTAGTGGTAGCTATATAACACAGACTGTAGTGGTAGCTATATTATACAGACTGTAGTGGTAGCTATATAACAAAGACTGTGGTGGTAGCTATATAACAAAGACTGTAGTGGTAGCTATATTATACAGACTGTAGTGGTAGCAATATAACAAAGACTGTAGTGGTAGCTATATTATACAGACTGTAGTGGTAGCAATATAACAAATACTGTAGTGGTAGCTATATAACAAAGACTGTAGTGGTAGCTATATTATACAGACTGTAGTGGTAGCTATATAACAAAGACTGTAGTGGTAGCTATATAACAAAGACTGTAGTGGTAGCTATATAACAAAGACTGTAGTGGTAGCTATATAACATAGACTGTAGTGGTAGCTATATTATACAGACTGTAGTGGTAGCTATATAACAAAGACTGTTGTGGTAGCTATATAACAAAGACTGTAGTGGTAGCTATATAACAAAGACTGTAGTGGTAGCTATATAACAAAGACTGTAGTGGTAGCTATATAACAAAGACTGTAGTGGTAGGTATATTATACGGACTGTTGTGGTAGTTATATTATACAGACTGTAGTGGTAGGTATATAACAAAGACTGTAGTGGTAGCTATATAACAAAGACTGTAGTGGTAGCTATATAACAAAGACTGTAGTGGTAGCTATATAACAAAGACTGTAGTGCTAGCTATATTATACAGACTGTAGTGGTAACTATATAACAAAGACTGTAGTGGTAGCTATATAACAAAGGCTGTAGTGGTAGCTATATAACAAAGACTGTAGTGGTAACTATATAACAAAGACTGTAGTGGTAACTATATAACAAAGACTGTAGTGGTAACTATATAAGCCAGACTGTAGTGGTAGCTATATAAGCAAGACTGTAGTGGTAACTATATAACAAAGACTGCAGTGGTAGCTATATTATAAAGACTGTAATTTTAGCTATATAACAAAGACTGTAGTGGTAGCTATATTATACAGACTGTAGTGATAGCTATATAACAAAGACTGTAGTGTTATCCATATAAGCCAGGCTGTAGTGGTAGCTATATAAACTAGACTGTAGTGTTATCCATATAAGCCTGGCTGTAGTGGTAGCTATATAAACTAGACTGTAGTGTTATCCATATAAGCCAGGCTGTAGTGGTCGCTATATAACAAACACTGCAGTGGTAGCTATATAACAAATACTGTAGAGGTAGCTATATAACAAAGACTGTAGTGGTAGATATATAACAAAGACTGTAGTGGCAGCTATATAAGCTAGACTGTAGTGGTAGCTATATAAGCTAGAATGCAGTGGTAGCTATATAAACTAGACTGTAGTGGTTGCTATATAAGCCAAGCTGTAGTGGTAGCTATATAACAAAGACTGTAGTGGTAGCTATATAAGACTGACTGTAGTGGTAGCTATATAAGTCAGACTGTAGTGGTAGCTATATAAGCCAGACTGTAGTGGTAGCTATATAACACAGACTGTAGTGGTAGCTATATAACACACACAGCAGTGGTAGCTATATAACAAAGACTGTAGTGGTAGCTATATAACAAAGACTGTAGTGGTAGCTATATAACACAGACAGTGGTGGTAGCAAAATAACAAAGACTGTAGTGGTAGCTATATAACACAGACAGCAGTGGTAGCTATATAACAAAGACTGTAGTGGTAGTTATGTAGCAAAGACTGTAGTGATAGCTATATAAGCCAGACTGTAGTGGTAGTTATATAACACAGACAGCAGTGGTAGCTATATAACAAAGACTGTAGAGGTAGCTATATAACACATACAGCAATGGTAGCTATATAACAAAGACTGTAGTGGTAGCTATATTATACAGACTGTAGTGGTAGCTATATAACAAAGACTGTAGTGGCAGCTATATAACAAAGATTGTAGTGGTAGCTATATTATACAGACTGTAGTGGTAGCTATATAACAAAGACTGTAGTGGTAGCTATATAACAAAGACTGTAGTGGTAGCTATATTATACAGACTGTAGTGGTAGCTATATAACACAGACTGTAGTGGTAGCTATATAACAAACAATGTAGTGGTAGCTATATAACACAGACTGTAGTGGTAGCTATATTATACAGACTGTAGTGGTAGCTATATAACACAGACAGTAGTGGTAGCTATATAACAAAGACTGTAGTGGTAGCTATATAACAAAGACTGTAGTGGTAGCTATATAACAAAGACTGTAGTGGTAGCTACATAACAAAGACTGTAGCGGTAGCTATATAAGCCAGACTGTAGTGGTAGCTATATAACACAGACTGTAGTGATAGATATATAAGCCAGACTGTAGTGGTAGCTATATAAGCCAGACTGTAGTGTTGGATATATAACAAAGACTGTAGTGGTAGCTATATAACACAGACTGTAGTGGTAGCTATATTATAAAGACTGTAGTGGTAGCTATGTAACAAAGACTGTAGTGGTAGCTATATTATACAGACTGTAGTGGTAGCTATATAACAAAGACTGTAGTGGTAGCTATATTATACAGACTGTAGTGGTAGCTATATAACAAAGACTGTAGTGGTAGCTATATAACAAAGACTGTAGTGGTAGCTATATTATACAGACTGTAGTGGTAGCTATATAATAAAGACTGTAGTGGTAGCTATATAACACAGACTGTAGTGGTAGCTATATTATACAGACTGTAGTGGTAGCTATATAACAAAGACTGTGGTGGTAGCTATATAACAAAGACTGTAGTGGTAGCTATATTATACAGACTGTAGTGGTAGCAATATAACAAAGACTGTAGTGGTAGCTATATTATACAGACTGTAGTGGTAGCAATATAACAAATACTGTAGTGGTAGCTATATAACAAAGACTGTAGTGGTAGCTATATTATACAGACTGTAGTGGTAGCTATATAACAAAGACTGTAGTGGTAGCTATATAACAAAGACTGTAGTGGTAGCTATATAACAAAGACTGTAGTGGTAGCTATATAACATAGACTGTAGTGGTAGCTATATTATACAGACTGTAGTGGTAGCTATATAACAAAGACTGTTGTGGTAGCTATATAACAAAGACTGTAGTGGTAGCTATATAACAAAGACTGTAGTGGTAGCTATATAACAAAGACTGTAGTGGTAGCTATATAACAAAGACTGTAGTGGTAGGTATATTATACGGACTGTTGTGGTAGTTATATTATACAGACTGTAGTGGTAGGTATATAACAAAGACTGTAGTGGTAGCTATATAACAAAGACTGTAGTGGTAGCTATATAACAAAGACTGTAGTGGTAGCTATATAACAAAGACTGTAGTGCTAGCTATATTATACAGACTGTAGTGGTAACTATATAACAAAGACTGTAGTGGTAGCTATATAACAAAGGCTGTAGTGGTAGCTATATAACAAAGACTGTAGTGGTAACTATATAACAAAGACTGTAGTGGTAACTATATAACAAAGACTGTAGTGGTAACTATATAAGCCAGACTGTAGTGGTAGCTATATAAGCAAGACTGTAGTGGTAACTATATAACAAAGACTGCAGTGGTAGCTATATTATAAAGACTGTAATTTTAGCTATATAACAAAGACTGTAGTGGTAGCTATATTATACAGACTGTAGTGATAGCTATATAACAAAGACTGTAGTGTTATCCATATAAGCCAGGCTGTAGTGGTAGCTATATAAACTAGACTGTAGTGTTATCCATATAAGCCTGGCTGTAGTGGTAGCTATATAAACTAGACTGTAGTGTTATCCATATAAGCCAGGCTGTAGTGGTCGCTATATAACAAACACTGCAGTGGTAGCTATATAACAAATACTGTAGAGGTAGCTATATAACAAAGACTGTAGTGGTAGATATATAACAAAGACTGTAGTGGCAGCTATATAAGCTAGACTGTAGTGGTAGCTATATAAGCTAGAATGCAGTGGTAGCTATATAAACTAGACTGTAGTGGTTGCTATATAAGCCAAGCTGTAGTGGTAGCTATATAACAAAGACTGTAGTGGTAGCTATATAAGCCAGACTGAAGGGGTAGCTATATAAGCCAGACTATAGTGGTAACTATATAAGACAGATTGTAGTGGTAGCTATATAAGTCAGACTGTAGTGGTAGCTACATAAGTCAGACTGTAGTGGTAGCTATATAACAAAGACTGTAGTGGTAGCTATATAAGACTGACTGTAGTGGTAGCTATATAAGTCAGACTGTAGTGGTAGCTATATAAGCCAGACTGTAGTGGTAGCTATATAACACAGACTGTAGTGGTAGCTATATAACACACACAGCAGTGGTAGCTATATAACAAAGACTGTAGTGGTAGCTATATAACAAAGACTGTAGTGGTAGCTATATAACACAGACAGTGGTGGTAGCAAAATAACAAAGACTGTAGTGGTAGCTATATAACACAGACAGCAGTGGTAGCTATATAACAAAGACTGTAGTGGTAGTTATGTAGCAAAGACTGTAGTGATAGCTATATAAGCCAGACTGTAGTGGTAGTTATATAACACAGACAGCAGTGGTAGCTATATAACAAAGACTGTAGAGGTAGCTATATAACACATACAGCAATGGTAGCTATATAACAAAGACTGTAGTGGTAGCTATATTATACAGACTGTAGTGGTAGCTATATAACAAAGACTGTAGTGGCAGCTATATAACAAAGATTGTAGTGGTAGCTATATTATACAGACTGTAGTGGTAGCTATATAACAAAGACTGTAGTGGTAGCTATATAACAAAGACTGTAGTGGTAGCTATATTATACAGACTGTAGTGGTAGCTATATAACACAGACTGTAGTGGTAGCTATATAACAAACAATGTAGTGGTAGCTATATAACACAGACTGTAGTGGTAGCTATATTATACAGACTGTAGTGGTAGCTATATAACACAGACAGTAGTGGTAGCTATATAACAAAGACTGTAGTGGTAGCTATATAACAAAGACTGTAGTGGTAGCTATATAACAAAGACTGTAGTGGTAGCTACATAACAAAGACTGTAGCGGTAGCTATATAAGCCAGACTGTAGTGGTAGCTATATAACACAGACTGTAGTGATAGATATATAAGCCAGACTGTAGTGGTAGCTATATAAGCCAGACTGTAGTGTTGGAAATATAACAAAGACTGTAGTGGTAGCTATATAAGCCAGACTGTAGTGGTAGCTATATAACATAGACTGTAGTGTTGGATATATAACAAAGACTGTAGTGGTAGCTGTATAAGCCAGACTGTAGTGGTAGCTATATAACACAGACTGTAGTGAGAGATTTATTATACAGACTGTAGTGGTAGCTATATAACAAAGCCTGTAGTGGTAGCTATATAAAAAAGACTGTAGTGGTAGCTATATAACAAAGACTGTAGTGGTAGCTATATAACAAAAACTGTAGTGTTAGCTATATTATACAGACTGTAGTGGTACCTATATAAGCTAGACTGTAGTGGTAGCTATATAACAAAGTCTCTAGTGGTAGCTATATAACAAAGACTGTAGTGGTAGCTATATAACACAGACTGTAGTGGTAGCTATATTATAAAGACTGTAGTGGTAGCTATGTAACAAAGACTGTAGTGGTAGCTATATTATACAGACTGTAGTGGTAGCTATATAACAAAGACTGTAGTGGTAGCTATATTATACAGACTGTAGTGATAGCTATATAACAAAGACTGTAGTGGTAGCTATATAACAAAGACTGTAGTGGTAGCTATATTATACAGACTGTAGTGGTAGCTATATAATAAAGACTGTAGTGGTAGCTATATAACACAGACTGTAGTGGTAGCTATATTATACAGACTGTAGTGGTAGCTATATAACAAAGACTGTGGTGGTAGCTATATAACAAAGACTGTAGTGGTAGCTATATTATACAGACTGTAGTGGTAGCAATATAACAAAGACTGTAGTGGTAGCTATATTATACAGACTGTAGTGGTAGCAATATATAACAAATACTGTAGTGGTAGCTATATAAGACAGACTGTAGTGGTAGCTATATAAGCCAGACTGTAGTGGTAGCTATATAAGTCTGACTGTAGTGGTAGCTATATAAGTCAGACTGTAGTGGTAGCTATATAAGCCAGACTGTAGTGGTAGCTATATAAGCCAGACTGAAGTGGTAGCTATATAAGCCAGACTGTAGTGGTAGCTATATAAGCCAGGCTGTAGTGGTAGCTATATAAGCCAGACTGTAGTGGTAACTATATAAGACAGACTGTAGTGGTAGCTATATAAGCCAGACTGAAGGGGTAGATATATAAGCCAGACTATAGTGGTAACTATATAAGACAGATTGTAGTGGTAGCTATATAAGTCAGACTGTAGTGGTAGCTACATAAGTCAGACTGTAGTGGTAGCTATATAACAAAGACTGTAGTGGTAGCTATATAAGCCAGACTGTAGTGGTAGCTATATAACACAGACTGTAGTGGTAGCTATATAACACACACAGCAGTGGTAGCTATATAACATAGACTGTAGTGTTGGATATATAACAAAGACTGTAGTGAGAGATTTATTATACAGACTGTAGTGGTAGCTATATAACACAGACTGTAGTGAGAGATTTATTATACAGACTGTAGTGGTAGCTATATAACAAAGCCTGTAGTGGTAGCTATATAACAAAGACTGTAGTGGTAGCTATATAACAAAGACTGTAGTGGTAGCTATATAACAAAAACTGTAGTGGTAGCTATATTATACAGACTGTAGTGGTACCTATATAAGCTAGACTGTAGTGGTAGCTATATAACAAAGTCTCTAGTGGTAGCTATATAACAAAGACTGTAGTGGTAGCTATATAACACAGACTGTAGTGGTAGCTATATTATAAAGACTGTAGTGGTAGCTATGTAACAAAGACTGTAGTGGTAGCTATATTATACAGACTGTAGTGGTAGCTATATAACAAAGACTGTAGTGGTAGCTATATTATACAGACTGTAGTGGTAGCTATATAACAAAGACTGTAGTGGTAGCTATATAACAAAGACTGTAGTGGTAGCTATATTATACAGACTGTAGTGGTAGCTATATAATAAAGACTGTAGAGGTAGCTATATAACACAGACTGTAGTGGTAGCTATATTATACAGACTGTAGTGGTAGCTATATAACAAAGACTGTGGTGGTAGCTATATAACAAAGACTGTAGTGGTAGCTATATTATACAGACTGTAGTGGTAGCAATATAACAAAGACTGTAGTGGTAGCTATATTATACAGACTGTAGTGGTAGCAAAATATAACAAATACTGTAGTGGTAGCTATATAACAAAGACTGTAGTGGTAGCTATATTATACAGACTGTAGTGGTAGCTATATAACAAAGACTGTAGTGGTAGCTATATAACAAAGACTGTAGTGGTAGCTATATAACAAAGACTGTAGTGGTAGCTATATAACATAGACTGTAGTGGTAGCTATATTATACAGACTGTAGTGGTAGCTATATAACAAAGACTGTTGTGGTACCTATATAACAAAGACTGTAGTGGTAGCTATATAACAAAGACTGTAGTGGTAGCTATATAACAAAGACTGTAGTGGTAGCTATATAACAAAGACTGTAGTGGTAGGTATATTATACGGACTGTTGTGGTAGTTATATTATACAGACTGTAGTGGTAGCTATATAACAAAGACTGTAGTGGTAGCTATATAACAAAGACTGTAGTGGTAGCTATATAACAAAGACTGTAGTGGTAGCTATATAACAAAGACTGTAGTGCTAGCTATATTATACAGACTGTAGTGGTAACTATATAACAAAGACTGTAGTGGTAGCTATATAACAAAGGCTGTAGTGGTAGCTATATAACAAAGACTGTAGTGGTAACTATATAACAAAGACTGTAGTGGTAACTATATAACAAAGACTGTAGTGGTAGCTATATAACAAAGACTGTAGTGGTAACTATATAAGCCAGACTGTAGTGGTAGCTATATAAGCAAGACTGTAGTGGTAACTATATAACAAAGACTGCAATAGTAGCTATATTATAAAGACTGTAATTTTAGCTATATAACAAAGACTGTAGTGGTAGCTATATTATACAGACTGTAGTGATAGCTATATAACAAAGACTGTAGTGTTATCCATATAAGCCAGGCTGTAGTGGTAGCTATATAAACTAGACTGTAGTGTTATCCATATAAGCCTGGCTGTAGTGCTAGCTATATAAACTAGACTGTAGTGTTATCCATATAAGCCAGGCTGTAGTGGTCGCTATATAACAAACACTGCAGTGGTAGCTATATAACAAATACTGTAGAGGTAGCTATATAACAAAGACTGTAGTGGTAGATATATAACAAAGACTGTAGTGGCAGCTATATAAGCTAGACTGTAGTGGTAGCTATATAAGCTAGAATGCAGTGGTAGCTATATAAACTAGACTGTAGTGGTTGCTATATAAGCCAGGCTGTAGTGGTAGCTATATAACAAAGACTGTAGTGGTAGCTATATAAGCCAGACTGAAGGGGTAGCTATATAAGCCAGACTATAGTGGTAACTATATAAGACAGATTGTAGTGGTAGCTATATAAGCCAGACTGAAGGGGTAGCTATATAAGCCAGACTATAGTGGTAGCTATATAAGACTGACTGTAGTGGTAGCTATATAAGTCAGACTGTAGTGGTAGCTATATAAGCCAGACTGTAGTGGTAGCTATATAACACAGACTGTAGTGGTAGCTATATAACACACACAGCAGTGGTAGCTATATAACAAAGACTGTAGTGGTAGCTATATAACAAAGACTGTAGTGGTAGCTATATAACACAGACAGTGGTGGTAGCAAAATAACAAAGACTGTAGTGGTAGCTATATAACACAGACAGCAGTGGTAGCTATATAACAAAGACTGTAGTGGTAGTTATGTAGCAAAGACTGTAGTGATAGCTATATAAGCCAGACTGTAGTGGTAGTTATATAACACAGACAGCAGTGGTAGCTATATAACAAAGACTGTAGAGGTAGCTATATAACACATACAGCAATGGTAGCTATATAACAAAGACTGTAGTGGTAGCTATATTATACAGACTGTAGTGGTAGCTATATAACAAAGACTGTAGTGGCAGCTATATAACAAAGATTGTAGTGGTAGCTATATTATACAGACTGTAGTGGTAGCTATATAACAAAGACTGTAGTGGTAGCTATATAACAAAGACTGTAGTGGTAGCTATATTATACAGACTGTAGTGGTAGCTATATAACACAGACTGTAGTGGTAGCTATATAACAAACAATGTAGTGGTAGCTATATAACACAGACTGTAGTGGTAGCTATATTATACAGACTGTAGTGGTAGCTATATAACACAGACAGTAGTGGTAGCTATATAACAAAGACTGTAGTGGTAGCTATATAACAAAGACTGTAGTGGTAGCTATATAACAAAGACTGTAGTGGTAGCTACATAACAAAGACTGTAGCGGTAGCTATATAAGCCAGACTGTAGTGGTAGCTATATAACACAGACTGTAGTGATAGATATATAACAAAGACTGTAGTGGTAGCTATATAAGCCAGACTGTAGTGGTAGCTATATAACACAGACTGTAGTGAGAGATTTATTATACAGACTGTAGTGGTAGCTATATAACAAAGCCTGTAGTGGTAGCTATATAACAAAGACTGTAGTGGTAGCTATATAACAAAGACTGTAGTGGTAGCTATATAACAAAAACTGTAGTGGTAGCTATATTATACAGACTGTAGTGGTACCTATATAAGCTAGACTGTAGTGGTAGCTATATAACAAAGTCTCTAGTGGTAGCTATATGACAAAGACTGTAGTGGTAGCTATATAACACAGACTGTAGTGGTAGCTATATTATAAAGACTGTAGTGGTAGCTATGTAACAAAGACTGTAGTGGTAGCTATATTATACAGACTGTAGTGGTAGCTATATAACAAAGACTGTAGTGGTAGCTATATTATACAGACTGTAGTGGTAGCTATATAACAAAGACTGTAGTGGTAGCTATATAACAAAGACTGTAGTGGTAGCTATATTATACAGACTGTAGTGGTAGCTATATAATAAAGACTGTAGTGGTAGCTATATAACACAGACTGTAGTGGTAGCTATATTATACAGACTGTAGTGGTAGCTATATAACAAAGACTGTGGTGGTAGCTATATAACAAAGACTGTAGTGGTAGCTATATTATACAGACTGTAGTGGTAGCAATATAACAAAGACTGTAGTGGTAGCTTTATTATACAGACTGTATTGGTAGCAATATATAACAAATACTGTAGTGGTAGCTATATAAGACAGACTGTAGTGGTAGCTATATAAACCAGACTGTAGTGGTAGCTATATAAGTCTGACTGTAGTGGTAGCTATATAAGTCAGACTGTAGTGGTAGCTATATAAGCCAGACTGTAGTGGTAGCTATATAAGCCAGACTGAAGTGGTAGCTATATAAGTCAGACTGTAGTGGTAGATATATAAGCCAGGCTGTAGTGGTAGCTATATAAGCCAGACTGTAGTGGTAACTATATAAGACAGACTGTAGTGGTAGCTATATAAGCCAGACTGAAGGGGTAGCTATATAAGCCAGACTATAGTGGTAACTATATAAGACAGATTGTAGTGGTAGCTATATAAGTCAGACTGTAGTGGTAGCTACATAAGTCAGACTGTAGTGGTAGCTATATAACAAAGACTGTAGTGGTAGCTATATAAGCCAGACTGTAGTGGTAGCTATATAACACAGACTGTAGTGGTAGCTATATAACACACACAGCAGTGGTAGCTATATAACAAAGACTGTAGTGGTAGCTATATAACAAAGACTGTAGTGGTAGCTATATAACACAGACAGTGGTGGTAGCAAAATAACAAAGACTGTAGTGGTAGCTATATAACACAGACAGCAGTGGTAGCTATATAACAAAGACTGTAGTGGTAGTTATGTAGCAAAGACTGTAGTGATAGCTATATAAGCCAGACTGTAGTGGTAGTTATATAACACAGACAGCAGTGGTAGCTATATAACAAAGACTGTAGAGGTAGCTATATAACACATACAGCAATAGTAGCTATATAACAAAGACTGTAGTGGTAGCTATATTATACAGACTGTAGTGGTAGCTATATAACAAAGACTGTAGTGGCAGCTATATAACAAAGATTGTAGTGGTAGCTATATTATACAGACTGTAGTGGTAGCTATATAACAAAGACTGTAGTGGTAGCTATATAACAAAGACTGTAGTGGTAGCTATATTATACAGACTGTAGTGGTAGCTATATAAGACAGACTGTAGTGGTAGCTATATAAGCCAGACTGTAGTGGTAGCTATATAACAAAGAC
Source organism: Megaustenia siamemsis (assembly GCA_032433765.1). Taxonomy (NCBI): domain Eukaryota; kingdom Metazoa; phylum Mollusca; class Gastropoda; order Stylommatophora; family Ariophantidae; genus Megaustenia; species Megaustenia siamemsis. The sequence goes on from JAVIAB010000105.1 coordinate 4,001,481, forward strand.
TGTAGTGGTAGCTATATAAACTAGACTGTTGTGGTAGCTATATAAACTAGACTATAGTGGTAGCTATATAACAAAGACTGTAGTGGTAGCTATATAACAAAGACTGTAGTGGTAGCTATATAACACAGACTGTAGTGGTAGCTACATAACAAAGACTGTAGCGGTAGCTATATAAGCCACACTGTAGTGGTAGCTATATAACACAGACTGTAGTGATAGATATATAAGCCAGACTGTAGTGGTAGCTATATAAGCCAGACTGTAGTGTTGGATATATAACAAAGACTGTAGTGGTAGCTATATAAGCCAGACTGTAGTGGTAGCTATATAACATAGACTGTAGTTTTGGATATATAACAAAGACTGTAGTGGTAGCTATATAAGCCAGACTGTAGTGGTAGCTATATAACACAGACTGTAGTGAGAGATTTATTATACAGACTGTAGTGGTAGCTATATAACAAAGCCTGTAGTGGTAGCTATATAACAAAGACTGTAGTGGTAGCTATATAACAAAGACTGTAGTGGTAGCTATATAACAAAAACTGTAGTGGTAGCTATATTATACAGACTGTAGTGGTACCTATATAAGCTAGACTGTAGTGGTAGCTATATAACAAAGTCTCTAGTGGTAGCTATATAACAAAGACTGTAGTGGTAGCTATATAACACAGACTGTAGTGGTAGCTATATTATAAAGACTGTAGTGGTAGCTATGTAACAAAGACTGTAGTGGTAGCTATATTATACAGACTGTAGTGGTAGCTATATAACAAAGACTGTAGTGGTAGCTATATTATACAGACTGTAGTGGTAGCTATATAACAAAGACTGTAGTGGTAGCTATATAACAAAGACTGTAGTGGTAGCTATATTATACAGACTGTAGTGGTAGCTATATAATAAAGACTGTAGTGGTAGCTATATAACACAGACTGTAGTGGTAGCTATATTATACAGACTGTAGTGGTAGCTATATAACAAAGACTGTGGTGGTAGCTATATAACAAAGACTGTAGTGGTAGCTATATTATACAGACTGTAGTGGTAGCAATATAACAAAGACTGTAGTGGTAGCTATATTATACAGACTGTAGTGGTAGCAATATATAACAAATACTGTAGTGGTAGCTATATAACAAAGACTGTAGTGGTAGCTATATTATACAGACTGTAGTGGTAGCTATATAACAAAGACTGTAGTTGTAGCTATATAACAAAGACTGTAGTGGTAGCTATATAACAAAGACTGTAGTGGTAGCTATATAACATAGACTGTAGTGGTAGCTATATTATACAGACTGTAGTGGTAGCTATATAACAAAGACTGTTGTGGTAGCTATATAACAAAGACTGTAGTGGTAGCTATATAACAAAGACTGTAGTGGTAGCTATATAACAAAGACTGTAGTGGTAGCTATATAACAAAGACTGTAGTGGTAGGTATATTATACGGACTGTTGTGGTAGTTATATTATACAGACTGTAGTGGTAGGTATATAACAAAGACTGTAGTGGTAGCTATATAACAAAGACTGTAGTGGTAGCTATATAACAAAGACTGTAGTGGTAGCTATATAACAAAGACTGTAGTGCTAGCTATATTATACAGACTGTAGTGGTAACTATATAACAAAGACTGTAGTGGTAGCTATATAACAAAGGCTGTAGTGGTAGCTATATAACAAAGACTGTAGTGGTAACTATATAACAAAGACTGTAGTGGTAACTATATAACAAAGACTGTAGTGGTAGCTATATAACAAAGACTGTAGTGGTAACTATATAAGCCAGACTGTAGTGGTAGCTATATAAGCAAGACTGTAGTGGTAACTATATAACAAAGACTGCAGTGGTAGCTATATTATAAAGACTGTAATTTTAGCTATATAACAAAGACTGTAGTGGTAGCTATATTATACAGACTGTAGTGATAGCTATATAACAAAGACTGTAGTGTTATCCATATAAGCCAGGCTGTAGTGGTAGCTATATAAACTAGACTGTAGTGTTATCCATATAAGCCTGGCTGTAGTGGTAGCTATATAAACTAGACTGTAGTGTTATCCATATAAGCCAGGCTGTAGTGGTCGCTATATAACAAACACTGCAGTGGTAGCTATATAACAAATACTGTAGAGGTAGCTATATAACAAAGACTGTAGTGGTAGATATATAACAAAGACTGTAGTGGCAGCTATATAACAAAGACTATAGTAGTAGCTATACCTCTTTCATCATCATCATCGAGTGCCTTCTCCGCAACGAAGGTTGGCTACCATGGAGCGCCATTCTGCTCTGTCTCTTGCTTTGTTGGTGCAGGTTGTCATAGGCTTATTTGTCCATCTTTTGATGTTACTGGTCCATTTTAGTCTTGGTATGCCTCTGCCTCTTTTACCTTGTATTTTTTCTTCCAGGATTACTTCTAGTAGGCTGTTGTGTCTTTTAACATGGCCCAAATAATCGAATTTGTCTTGTTTGAATTGTGCTTAGTAGTTATCTTTTCATTTTTAGTTCTTTTAAGACTTCATCGTTTGTTTTCTTTTCCTTCCATCCAATTCTACCTATTCTTCTATATATCCACATTTCAAAGGCTTCAATTCTCTGTTCTGTTTTCTTGTCTAATGTCCATGTTTCTGCATCATATAGGAATATTGAGAAGATATAACATTTTGCTATTCTTAGTTTTTAAGCTCTGGTGTTATTTGTTTTGATGTTGGAGGTAAAGGCATCAAGATGCACCAAGATGCGTAGAGATGCGAAGCTGCTGTAAAGCTGATGATAATCATGTTTTGATGTTAGTATGTTCTTCATGACATTAAAATCACTGTTTGCCATTCCTATTCTTTTGTTTATTTCAGTTGTACATTTTCCATCACTGGTTATAGTATGTCCAAGGTAGTTGTAGTTCTGAACTGTCTCCAGGTCTATTCCTTCAACTTTGAAATCCACTTGTGGGTTTTGAGTGTTTTCTTTGTTTATGAATATAAATTTTTAGTCTCTTTGATATTCATGTCTAGTCCATATTTTTTGCTAGTCATGTTTATTACATTAAGTAATTGTTGTAGAACTTTAGGATTTTTGGCTAGTAGAACATTATCATCAGCATATCTTAGGTTATTGATTATCTTTCCATTAAATGTGGGCCTGGTATCTCTATGAAGTTTTTAAAGATTTGCTCAGTGTATAGATTGAACAAGCTTGGTGATAGGATGCATCCTTGTCTTACTCCTCTTTTTATATCAATGGGTGTAGAGTTCTCTTTGTTATATTTTATTATTGCTGTTTGCTCCCAGTATAGATTACATATTAGTCGTATGTCCATGTCATCTAGATGTATCTCTTTTAGGCATTCTATAAGTTGTTTGTGGTGTATTCTATCAAAAGCTTTGCTGTAGTCTATGAAGCAGGCATATATTGGCTTGTTTACTTCTGTGTACTTTTCAATCAATGTTCTCATGCAGAATATGGCTTCTTTTGTCCCGCTATTTTTCCTAAATCCAAATTGCTGCTCATCTAATTCAGTATTGATTTTATTCTGAATCCTTACTTGTATAACTTTTAGCAAGATTTTTGTAACATGGTTCATTAGGCTTATTGTTCTAAAGTCACTGCATTCAACTGCACCATTCCTTTTAGGCAATGCAATGAAAGTTGGTGTTTTTAGTTCATTTGGTATTTATCCTGTATGGTATATGTCGTCGCATATGGCCGTAATCACTTCAATGCCAAAATCTTCTAGTGCATTTATCATCTCTATCTGTATGCTGTCAGGTCCTGCTGCTTTTCCCTTTTTCATTGTTTTTATAACTTTTTCCACCTCAGATTTTAAGATTTTATAGACTAATGTACATTTTATAACTGGTTTCTTGTCCCTTTGATCCTGAAATAGTTCTGTTATATATTCCTGCCATCTATCTATAATATCCTTATTGTCTGTTAGCATTTTTCCTTTTTTGTCTGCAATGCATCCACCTTCTGTGGCTTTTTTACTTTTATTAATCATTCTCTTTATTTCTGTGTGCATTCCTCTTAAGTCTTGTTTGCTTTCCATAATTTTTATTTCTATATATTTTTGGCTGAGCCAGTCTTCATTTGCCTTTTTTCACATTTTGCGTATTTCATTATCTATTTTATTGTATTGGGCAGTGTTCTTCGCTTGTCTCCTTTCTTCTATTTTTTCAAAGATGGTTAAGTTATCCATTTTTGTTTTTTGTTCTGTTCTCTTTTGGGTAAGGTGTCGCAGGTTTCTTGTATGCTTTTCTTTATGCATTGCCATTTGGTTGTTACTTTTTCATCAGGATTTTCTCTTCTGTCTTGTTCAATTCCTTCTTCTAGCAGCTTCTGGTATGTGTTCTTCACTTGTATTGTATAGGTATCTTTAATATCTTTTTGATTTAAAGCTGTTATATCTAGTGGATTTGTTGATGAATTAAACTTTTGCTTGTTTCTCTTTAGTTTGATTTTCATTTTAATCATTACAGGATTGTGATCTGAATTAATATCTGCTCCTGGGTAGGTTTTGGCTTTCTTTACGCTGTTACGGAACCTTTCTTTTATCATTATCTAATCTATTTGATTCCTCTTCTTATCTCCAGGGATTGTCCTTGTATGTAATTTATTTTTCTCTTGCTCAAAGTAGGTGTTACATATTATCAGTCTGTTTTCTTCACAGAATTGTATTAATCTTTCTCCTCTGTCATTTCTTTTTCCTAAACCATGATTTCTTATAATGGTCTTATATCTACCTTTTCCTACTTTAGCGTTCATGTCACCCATTACAATCAAGATGTGTGAAGATTTCACTTGCTTCATAACTTTATTTAGGCCTTCATACTATGCCTCTATTTGCTCATGCACTAAAGAATATCTGGTTCCGGAATTGTACGACTAAAGAGGAGCAACTTCGCTGCAATTGCCAATGAACTAACTACTGGAGACCCAGTACTTTCCCAAACAATACCGAAACCCTTGGGCCCATCTGATATGTCTCCTCGTGGGAAACATAAAATACCAGAACTTAAGGAAAATATAGCAGGAATCATGAAAAAAGGCACCCAATCCGACACAGAAAGAAAACACGTAGCAGAAAAACACATACACGATACCTACCCACAGGACTCTTGGTCCCACATATACACTGATGGCTCTGCTACAAATGCCACCAGAAATGGAGGGGGAGGTGTGTTCTTGACGCTGAATAACCAGGACGAGATCACCAAGTCAATAGCTACTGGGAAATTCTCAAACAACTTTAAAGCAGAAACTGAGGCCATCAGAGATGCTGCAACACTGGCTACTCAATACAAAAATAACACACACAATAAATTGGTGATTCTGACTGATGCACTGTCAGTACTATCAGCTCTAAAAAAGCCACAAGAACAATGAACTAGATGACTTGAGAACAACCCTGGACCAACTATGCAATAACTTCCAGAGAGTAGTCATTCAGTGGATACCATCACAGTGTAATATACACGGGAACAAACGCGCAGACAAATTAGCTAAAGAGGGAGGGAGATTACCACAAGAGAACCATCCGCTCAGTTATGATGATGCCAAATCCATCCTCAAGGGTCAGTTCCATGAAAAATGGAAACCTGCTACAATAGCATTTAACATCTCTAGATAAAAGCTGCACAAACTACAGTATGAAAATTAACACAGCAAAAACAGAGGCTATAAGAATAAGCAAATTAAGACACCCATTAAACATTAAGATCAAAGATAAAGAAATAAAACAAGTAGAGGAATTCAAGTATTTAGGCACAATGTTCACAGAAGATGGAAAACTAGACAGAGAAATTGACATGAGAATACAAAAAGCAAATGCTGTCACATACCAGCTTTCACCATTGCTAAGACATCCAAACATTTCTATGCCAGCTAAACAACAAATGATAAAAAACATTTTCATACCAACTTTGTGCTATGAAAGTCAAACATGGACCCTTTCTAAGTCACATTTAAGAAAGATCAATACATGTGAGATGTGATGCTTGAGAAAAGTAACAAAGAACACAAGAAGAGATAGAATACCAAATGAAACCATAAGAAAAATGGTAGGAACAAAACCCTGCCAAGAATATATAGAACAACAACAACTTAAATGGTTTGGCCACCTGGTCAGAATGAATCCTCACCAATCACCATCAATGGCGTTCTTCTCGAGAATGCATGGAAAAAGACCAAGAGGAAGACCCAGAAGAAGATGGATAGATGCAGTGACAGAGACATGTAACAACAAAGGAAAATCACTAATTCAGACAATTCGAGCAGCTCAAGAACGACAAATGATATAAACCACGACACCTTTTAGGTATCAGTGAGAAGAGAAAAGAAAAAAGAAGAAGAAAGGGTAGCAGGCGGGTGAATGGTGAAGAACTACACGGGCATGTTTTGTGTCATCGCCCAAAGCTAGGCGGACGAGGTCATGTACCCATTTTTCATAGTTTCTGCCTTAGATGTGCTCTCCTTTGAGTTATATTTTAACAGACTTGGCGTTGTGCTGTTCTGTATGTTTCATTTTTAAATTCTTCATTGGGGGACTGGTTGGTCTCGTGGTAAGACGCCGGCCTCGAGATAGAGAGGTTGTGAGTTCAAATCCCGATGCACCAGTTGGGATTTTTACTTATAATTTCTCTCTGCGGCCAGCCAGCCCTGGTCTCAGTAAATGAGTAAAGGCATGAAGATGGATAGATGTGGGAAGCTGCTGTAAAGCTGATGGTAATGATGATTTTAAAAACGACGGAAACAGGTGGTAACAGCTTTACGTGGTAATTAACAAAACAAAAAGTCGGCATTTCGGCCAAGTAGGCCTTCAGCTGGAACAACTAACAACAATATAACAATATCTATAAGGAAATGTACACAAATATAACTACATGGCGGATAATATGCTCATCATCATCATCATCATCATCATCGAGGGCCGTCTCCGCAATGAAGGTTGGCTACGATGGATCGCCATTCTACTCTGTTTCTTGCTCTGATAGTGCAGGTTGTCATAGATTGACTTGTCCATCTTTTGATGTTACTCGTCTATGTTAGTCTTGGTCTGCCTCTGCCTCTTTTACCTTGTATTTTCCCTTCCAATATTACTTTTAGTAGGCTAATGTGTCTTTTAACGTGTCCCAAAAATTTCATTTGTCTTGTCTTAATTGTATTTAGTAGTTCTCTTTTTATTTTTAGTTGTTTTAAAACTTTATCGTTTGTTTTCTTTTCTTTTCATCCAATTCTACCTATTTTTCTATAAATACACATTTCAAAGGCTTCAATTTTCTGTTCTGTTTTCTGGTCTAATGTCCATGTTTCTGCACCAAACAGGAATATTGAGAAGATGTAACATTTTGCCATTCTTAGTTTCAGCGCTACTGATATTTGTTTTGTTGTTAGTATATTTTTCATGGCATTAAAATTACTTTTTGCCATACCTATTCTTTTGTTTATTTCAGTTTTGCATTTTCCATCACTGGTTATAGTATGTCCCAGGTAGTTGTAGCTCTGAACTGACTCCAGATGTATTCCTTCAACTTGATATTTAATTGTAGGTCTTGAGAATTTTCTTTGTTTATGATCATAGTTTTGGTCTTTCGGATATTCATATCTGGTCCATATTTATTGCTTGTTATGTTTGTAACATTAAGTAATTGTTGTAGGTCTTTAGGATTTTCTGCTGGTAGAACAGTATCATCAGCATATCTTAGGTTCTATAATATGCTCAATACTCGAGCAACAAACCCTAACCCCCTAGTCTCAGCTGCGAGGCTCGGCTTGAAACGTTAATTATTTAACGACGGAAAGAATATGAGTACCTCCGAAGTCGGAGTTATCTGCCTGTGCGGCGAGGGACCCCTGTGCACACAGCTGCCAGGGATAAAAAAAAACGGATTACACGCAAAATTCAGTTGCTAGTCTCTTGGGACTTCGTCAGCGATGAAAGCTGACGAACGGGACAGAAAAGAATAAATCGTGAATTCAACTTTGATGACATGTAGCTCGTACAATAATCGTGATTATCTTCCTCTGTTGCGTTGAATTCACTCTGCTTTTGGTGGATCTTGTTGGATTGCTTCTTGTATCGTTGTGTACATTCTTTGATTGGATAATAATTGTCATAGCACACACTTGCGCCTGTCTGTGTAAGTGATTGTAACGGTCAATTTGGATTACAACACGTTGTCGCATTTGTTTTTATCACACTTTGTCACGTTTGTTTTTATCACATTTTGTCACGTTTGTTTTTATCACACTTTGTCACGTTTGTTTTTACCATACTTTGACACGTTTGTGTTTAACCACACTTTGTCACGTTTGTTTTTAACCACACTTTGTCACGTTTTTTTAAATCACACTTTGTCACGTTTGTTTTTATCACACTCTGTCAAGTTTGTTTTTTATTACTTTGTCACTTTTGTTTTTAACCACACGTTGTCACGTTTGTTTTTATCACACTTTGTCACGCTTGTTTTTATTACACTTTGCCACGTTTGTTTTTAATCACACTTTGTCACGTTTGTTTTTACCATACATTGTCACGTTTTGTTTTTATAACACTTTGTCACGTTTGTTTTTATTACACATTGTCACGTTTGTTTTTACCCTCGCGTTGCCACGTTTGTTTTTAATCACACATTGTCACGTTTGTTTTACCACACATTGTCACGTTTGTTTTTATCACACGATGTCACGTTTGTTTTTATCACACGATGTCACGTTTGTTTTTATTACACTTTGTCCCGTTTTGTTTTAATAACACTAAGTCACGTTTGTGTTTTTTTTTCACAATGTGTCACGTTTGTTTTTAATCACACTATGTAATGTTTGTTTTTATCACACTATATCACGTTTGTTTTTAAATCACACTATGCCACGTTTGTTTTTATCACAATATGTCACGTTTGTTTTTAATCACACATTGTCACGTTTGTTTTTAATCACAATATGTCACGTTTGTTTTTACCACACCATGTCACGTTTGTTTTTAAATCACACTATGTCACGTTTGTTTTTATCACACGATGTCACGTTTGTTTTTATTACACTATGTCGCGTTTGTTTTTATCACACTATGCCACGTTTGCTTTTAATCACACTATGTCACGTTTGACTTTATCACACCATGTCACGTTTTTTTAAATCACACGATGTCACTTTTGTTTTTATCACACCATGTCACGTTTGTTTTAATCACAATATGTCACGTTTGTTTTTAAATCACACTATGTCAAGGTTGTTCTTAATCACACAATGTCACGTTTGTTTTTAATCACACAATGTCACGTTTGTTTTTATCACACCATGTCACGTTTGTTTTTATCACACCATGTCACGTTTGTTTTTATCACACCATGTCACGTTTGTTTTTATCACACCATGTCACGTTTATTCATACACCAGTTTTTCACACATCGATTAAACATTGTTCATCAGTTGTCCATTCAACATTGTTTATCAGTTGTCCATTCAACATTGTTCATCAGTTGTCCATTCAACATTGTTCATCAGTTGTCCATTCAACATTGTTCATCAGTTGTCCATTCAACATTGTTCATCACTTGTCCATTCAACATTGTTCATCAGTTGTCCATTCAACATTGTTCATCAGTTGTCCATTCAACATTGTTCATCAGTTGTCCATTTAACATTGTTCATCAGTTGTCCATTCAACATTGTTCATCAGTTGTCCATTCAACATTGTTCATCAGTTGTCCATTCAACATTGTTCATCAGTTGTCCATTCAACATTGTTCATCAGTTGTCCATTCAACATTGTTCATCAGTTATCCATTTAACATTGTCCATCAGTTGTCCATTCAACATTGTTCATCAGTTGTCCATTCAACATTGTTCATCAGTTGTCCATTTAACATTGTTCATCAGTTGTCCATTCAACATTGTTCATCAGTTGTCCATTCAACATTGTCCATCAGTTGTCCATTTAACATTATCCATCAGTTGTCCATTTAACATTGTCCCTCAGTTGTCCATTCAACATTGTTCATCAGTTGTCCATTTAACATTGTTCATCAGTTGTCCATTCAACATTGTTCATCAGTTGTCAATTTAACATTGTCCATCAGTTGTCCATTCAACATTGTTCATCAGTTGTCCATTTAACATTGTCCATCAGTTGTCCATTCAACATTGTTCATCAGTTGTCCATTTAACATTGTCCATCAGTTGTCCATTCAACATTGTTCATCAGTTGTCCATTCAACATTGTTCATCAGTTGTCCATTTAACATTATCCATCAGTTGTCCATTTAACATTATCCATCAGTTGTCCATTTAACATTGTTCATCAGTTGTCCATTTAACATTATCCATCAGTTGTCCATTCAACATTGTTCATCAGTTGTCCATTCAACATTGTTCATCAGTTGTCCATTTAACATTGTTCATCAGTTGTCCATTTAACATTGTTCATCAGTTGTCCATTTAACATTATCCATCAGTTGTCCATTTAACATTGTTTATCAGTTGTCCATTCAACATTGTTCATCAGTTGTCCATTCAACATTGTTCATCAGTTGTCCATTCAACATTGTTCATCAGTTGTCCATTCAACATTGTTCATCAGTTGTCCATTCAACATTGTTCATCAGTTGTCCATTCAACATTGTTCATCAGTTGTCCATTTAACATTGTTCATCAGTTGTCCATTCAACATTGTTCATCAGTTGTCCATTTAACATTGTTCATCAGTTGTCCATTCAACATTGTCCATCAGTTGTCCATTCAACATTGTTCATCAGTTGTCCATTCAACATTGTTCATCAGTTGTCCATTTAACATTGTTCATCAGTTGTCCATTCAACATTGTTCATCAGTTGTCCATTCAACATTGTTCATCAGTTGTCCATTCAACATTGTTCATCAGTTGTCCATTCAACATTGTCCATCAGTTGTCCATTTAACATTGTTCATCAGTTGTCCATTTAACATTGTTCATCAGTTGTCCATTCAACATTGTTCATCAGTTGTCCATTCAACATTGTCCATCAGTTGTCCATTTAACATTGTCCATCAGTTGTCCATTTAACATTGTTCATCAGTTGTCCATTTAACATTGTTCATCAGTTGTCCATTCAACATTGTTCATCAGTAGTCCATTCAACATTGTCCATCAGTTGTCCATTTAACATTGTTCATCAGTTGTCCATTCAACATTGTTCATCAGTTGTCCATTCAACATTGTCCATCAGTTGTCCATTTAACATTGTCCATCAGTTGTCCATTTAACATTGTCCATCAGTTGTCCATTCAACATTGTCCATCAGTTGTCCATTCAACATTGTCATTCAGTTGTCCATTTAACATTGCCCATCAGTTGTCCATTCAACATTGTCCATCAGTTGTCCGTTGAACATTGTTCATCAGTTGTTCATTCAACATCGTTCATCAGTTGTCCATTTGACATTGTCCATCAGTTGTCCATTAACATTGTCCATCAGTTGTCCATTGGACATTGTCCATCAAACATTGTCCATCAGTTGTCCATTTAACATTGTTCATCAGTTGTCCATCCAACATTGTCCATCAATTGTCAATCCAACATTGTCCATCAGTTGTCCATCCAGCATTGTTCATCAGTTGTCCATCCAACATTGTCCATCAGTTGTCCATCCAACATTGTCCATCAGTTGTCCATTCAACATTGTCCATCAGTTGTCCATCCAACATTGTCCATCAGTTGTCCATCCAACATTGTCCATCAGTTATCAATGTGTTCCATCAACATGTATTTGAGCCGGGAGCTAGCTTCTAGTTGATATGTCCCCCACGCTTGCCCTGACTGATGCCATGTCATCACTCACTTGTCCATCCAACATTGTCCATCAGTTGTCAATGTGTTCCATCAACATGTCTTTGAGCCGGGAGCTAGCCTCTAGTTGATGTGTCCCCCACGCTTGCCCTGACTGATGCCATGTCATCACTCACATGTACTTTCATCAGCTTGTACATGAATTACTCAACACTGGAACTAATACTTACCTTTCTAAAGCTCCATGTTCAGGTTAGCTCTATGCTACATTATTTCTGTGTACATATTTACAATGTGATTGATTTAGACTTGTACAAGTACCTATGTACATGGTAATGGTTAGTCGAAGGCCCCGGTATCACTGCAAAAGAATTAAAATCCATAATCCCTCAACCGTCCGTGCTAGTGAGATCATTCAGATTAAAACTCATCTCATACTTCTTCTGCTTCTTCTTTCCTTCCTCATCTGCCTTTCAGCGTCGAGGGGAGATATAATTTGCGGTCTTTTGCTCTTCTGTTCGCCTCTGCTGCTGTTATGTTTCCTAGTGTTTCTAATATTCCATCGACCCATCTTTTTCGTGGTCGACCCTTGGGTCTGGTGTTCTCACAACGTTTGTTGAAGCTCGTTGTGTTGTGTTTTGTTCTTTCTGCCTTATCACGTGGCCAAACCATTCTATCTGTTGTTTCCTTATATATTCTATGGCGGGGGCTATTCCTAGCTTTTTTCTCAGTTCTTCATTTCTGATCTTATCTCTCAGACTGTTTCCTGTCATTCGTCTAACACATTTCATCTCAGTAGAGGTTATTTTTCTTATTGTTCTTGCATCTAGAGTCCAGGTCTGGCATTGGTAGCACAACGTTGAGATGAAGATTGTATTGTCTAGACTCAATGAAGGCTCCAAACAAAGAAAGGCACCTGCAGTCCCCATCATAACAGCTACAGCACACGCCGAAAGACATAAGGGAAAGTGGCACCGACAGTGAATGCAGCTGAACTGTCCTTCGTCATACGATATCATCATTTATCGTAAGCAATCGGATTATCGAAACACAGTCCGGATAAAAAAAAACACAGCTCACGGTGTGCACAGAGCTCTAAACTCAGTAGCTCCGGTAGCCGGACTTGGACATGAGGAATCTGCAACAAGGAACACTTCTCTCTCTCTCTCTCTCTCTTTCTCTCTGTCTCTCTCTCTCTCTCTCTCTGTCTCTCTCTCTCTCTCTCTCTCTCTCTCTGCGATGAGAACTCAATCAGAGTAAGGATTCCAGACTCCCACATGAAGTCAGCTGTCAGGCTAAGTGTTATGATCGCCCCCACAGACAGAACATCACAAGTAGAGTTCGCCAGATCCACTCTGATTGAACACCCGTTAAAACGTTGCACTGTGTTCTGCGCCAGTGGCCCAGTGCATCCGATTTCAGCCAGCATTTTATTCGGGTTTGCTTTCCCTAGCCTTTGATTGTCCCCAATCTTCCTGCAAGGCAGCAGATTGTGTTTTCTGTTGGGGGATTCTGCCCTTAGATGGTCTGCCCTCCCAGGTTTACGAGCACCATCTGCCCGAGTCGCTAGAGGTGGCTAACACAGACATGCACACACAAAGATATGAGATGTGACTAACAGAGACATGCACACACAAAGATATATGTGACTAACAGAGGCATGCACACACAAAGATATGAGATGTGACTAACAGAGACATGCACACACAAAGATGTGAGATGTGACTAACACAGACACGCACGCATAAAGATGTGAGATGTGACTAACACAGACATGCACGCACAAAGATGTGAGATATGACTAACACAGACATGCACGCACAAAGATGTGAGATGTGACTAACACAGACACGCACACACAAAGATGTGAGATGTGACTAACACAGACACGCACGCACAAAGATGTGAGATGTGACTAACACAGACATGCAAATACAAAGATGTGAGATGTGACTAACACAGACATGCACACACAAAGATATAGTCTCATTGAAGGCCGCCTATCCCCATATACCGGTAATTCACGTCCTTTTCGCTTTTCTTTGTTTGGATCACTTTTTAGACTGAGCTTCAATTGTTCTTGCCCCCGATCCCCCACATTGAAGGAAATCTGTGTTCATGTATGTGTCGTGATCTCTTGTTACCTTCATTTCCCAAACTGGTACAATTCTGGCTTTCTCTTCACTGACTCTTCCTTCTGTCCAGGCAGATGTTTATGTTTCAAACATCAATTTGATGTATTTATCATTGCAGGTTTTGTTATTTCTTGTCTGTTATTCCAGCCACATCTCCGGTCGTGTGATGTGGGCTGTTCTTGTGGTTACTCAATGTTGTCAGGGTTAACAGTGCAGTGCTACGGGGAAACACGTTATGTGCTCGGTTGTTCTTAGCACAGGACGAAACGTTTGTGCTTAAGCTTATAGCTAAAACCGAAGGATATTCCCAAAACACTCTTCAAAATCTTGAATGTTGTATTTCAGGTTTCGCCCTTTCATTGTATTTTTGAGCGTACACTAGTTTTAGACGGTCCACTTCCGTCTCCAAGATGGCGGATCTAGTCCACGTTCTCTCTGCAGAAAGTGCATCCAGGGTCTGATTAATTTCGGTTCTCCGTTGCACTTTTCTGCGTTAAAGACAAAATGATGATATACTTAATACATCTGTGCCGCTAAAGCGAGGTCGTAGGCCGACAAAAGTCAGTTTTTGACAAATCAAGTGTTGTGAATGAGACCTTCCACCCTCTAGACTTGATCTGCGTTTTACGTCACATTGGTGCTGTTCATGACCGTTGTTGGAATTCCTTGACGCAAGATATTTCCATGTTATTCATTAATGTAAACTACTTCGTCAGCCGCAGTTTTGTCTCTTTGGGGAATTTGCTTCGTGTTTTGTTCGTCGTAGGCTGCTTACACTAGAGTAATCAGAAATCTAAATGGAGCGAGATTGTGTGTTCGACATTGTTGTGTGCTACGTCATCGTCATCGTAATGGTTCCCTAGACCGGCCGTGCGCTAATCTTACGGTCTGCTGTTTGATGTGCGACGGGGATAATTTGACGACTAACTGTGTGTCTATATGTTCCGAATTGGAGTCATCAACGATGGCCTAACATCATCAAGTGCTATGACGATCATCATTTTAAAGATGACGTGACTTACCGGTATATGGGGATAGGCGGAGGGAACAATTGAAGGCTATGCATGAAAAGTGTTCCTTGTTGCAGTTTCCTCATATTCCAAGTCGCTTGTCTGTGTTAGTCACCTCTAGTGACTCGGGCAGATGGTGGTTGTAAACCTGGGAGGGCCGACCATCTAAGGGCAGAATCCCCCTATAGAAAAGACCATCTGCTGCCTTGCAGGAAGATTGGGGACAATCAAAGGCTAAGGAAAGCAAACCTGAACAAAATGCTGACTGAAATCGGATGCACTGGGCCACTGGCGCAGAACATCTATCTATCTATTGACCTTTCGAGCCGTAACCGGCCCATAGGGCGTAGACCAAGATACACCTTCTCCTATATGAATTTTTGTTCTAGCAGTTTTCTTTTAAAGATATTTTATCAAATCTCGCCATCTGTCTCTGTTCTGTGCAAGCAGTTCTATCTCATTGAGGGAGCCGATTCCTGCTGCTCTTGCCTCTCTCATCAATGTTCTTCTCAGTGTCTCCCTGGGTCTTCCTCTTTTTCTTTTACCTGTTGTTTCCCATATGAGGGCTTGCTTTGCTATTCGATTATTATCTCTTCTCATCACATGTCCAACGTATGACCATCGTCTTTTCTTTATTACTGAAGATATTAGTGGTTGATTGGTGATTTCTCTAATTTCCTCGTTTGTTTTGAATTCGTTCCATTCTATACCAAGTATTTTCCTTAGACATTTATTTTCGAATGCGTTCAACTTTGTTTCTATATCTCTTGTTGTTTTCCAGCTTTCACACGCATACGTAAGGGTTGATAGTACATTTGATTTGAATAGCCTAAGTTTTGTGTTTGTGCTAATGAGTTTTGATTTCCACAACTTTTCAAGGCTTCTGAAAGACATTGCTGCTTTAGCCAGTCTGATTCTAATTTCTTTGCTCGTATCCCCTTCTCGATCAATGTGACTTCCAAGATAGATGAAGTGATCGATCTCTTCTACTGGTTTGTTTTCCATGTATATTTTGTCACTTGTTGGAATTAAACTTTTCATGACTTTAGTCTTTTCATGATTGACCTCAAGCCCAATTTTGCTGGCTATTGATGATAGTTCATTTGTGTTTTCCTGCATCGTTTTTATCTGATTGCTGATGAGAACTATGTCATCAGCAAAGTCCAGGTCCTCCAAATGGTCTCCTTGTATCCATTCGATGCCTTTATTACCAGTGCAGCATTTCTTCATTATGAAGTCCATAACAATTCCAAATAACAAGGGCGATAAAATACATCCTTGTTTAACCCCAGTTTCTATTGGGAAACATTCGCTCAGTCCTTCCTCTGTTCGAACTGCACATGTGTAACCATCATACATGTCTTTGATAATATTTATGATTTTTGATGGTAAGCCATATTGCTTCAGAATTTTCCACAAAGAATCTCTATGAATACTATCAAATGCTTTTTTGAAGTCGATGAAGTTAAGTACAAAAGGTTTTTGCTTTTCAATGTGTTCCTCCAATATATGTCGTAGAGTGAAAATGTGGTCAAGACAGCTTCTCCCTTTTCTAAACCCAGCCTGTTCTTCACGCATTACTGTATCTATTGAATCCTTTATTCTATTTAGGATGATTTTACAGAATAATTTTGAGGCAACTGAAAAATAGTTTGCAGAACATAGTGCAACGTTTTAACCGGTATTCAATCGGAGTGGATCTAACAGGCTTAAACAGACAGCTGTCTTCGTGTGAGAGTCTGGAGTCCTACTCTGATTGAGTCCTGATCGCAGAGAGAGACGGTCCACTATTTACTGTTATATGTTGTATGTTTTCATTTAACATTTGTGCTTCTTCGTTGTTATTAATCATTATCATTGTTTACTGTTATGTAATGAAACTTTCAAACCTTATCTCATGCTTTCTCAACACGAGTTTCTTCTAAAAGAAAATGACAAAAGAGTTTTCTTGTATCGCTCTTTGTGCTTTCTTAAAACGGCTCTCCTGCTGTCTATATGCTGCTTTTCGTTAGTAAGTTATTTAGCTAATTAGTTAGTTGGCTAGTTAGTTAGTAAGTTAGTTAGCTAATTAGTTAGTTAGTAAGTTAGTTAGCTAATTAGTTAGTTAGTAAGTTAGTTAGCTAATTAGTTAGTTAGTAAATTAGTTAGCTAATTAGTTAGTTAGTAAGTTAGTTAGCTAATTAGTTAGTAAGTTAGTTAGCTAATTAATTAGTTAGCTAATTAGTTAGTTGGCTAGTTAGTTAGTAAGTTAGTAAGCTAATTAGTTAGTTGGCTAGTTAGTTAGTATGTTAGTTAGCTAATTAGTTAGTTGGCTAGTTAGTTAGTAAGTTAGTTAGCTAATTAGTTAGTTGGCTAGTTAGTTAGTAAGTTAGTTAGCTAATTAGTTAGTTGGCTAGTTAGTTAGGAAGTTAATTAGCTAATTAGTTAGTGGGATAGTTAGTTAGTTAGCTAGTTAGTTAGTTGGCTAGTTAGTTACCTAGTTAGTTGGCTAGTTAGTTAGTAAGCTAATTAGTTAGTTGGTTAGTTAGTTAGTTAGCTAGTTAGTTAGTTGGCTAGTTAGTTAGTTAGTTAATTAGTTAGTTGGCTGATTAGTTAGCAAGTTAGCTAGTTAGTTAGTTGGCTAGTTAGTTAGGAAGTTACCTAGTTAGTTAGTTGGCTAGTTAGTTAGAAAGTTAGCTAGTTAGTTAGGTAGTTAGTTAGGTAGTAAGTTAGTTAGCTAATTAGTTAGTTAGGTAGTTAGCTAGTTAGTTAGCTAGTAAGTTAGTTAGCTAACTAGTTAGTTGGCTAGTTAGCAAGTTATTTAGGAAGCTAGCTAGTTAGTTAGGTAGTTAGTTAGCTAGTTAGTTAGTTAGCCAACTAGTTAGTGTGCTAGTTAGCAAGTTATTTAGGAAGCTAGCTAGTTAGTTAGGTAGTTAGTTAGCTAGTTAGTTAGGTAGTAAGTTAGTTAGCCAACTAGTTAGTTGGCTAGTTAGTTAGGTAGCTAGTTAGTTAGGTAGTTAGCTTGTTAGTTAGCTAGATAAAAACATCAGGAAAACAGCCCTCATCGACATGGAGCTGCAGAGGCTACATGTTGATATTGCAGCCCTTCAGGAAACAAGGCTTGCGAGTTGTGGTTCAGTCAGGGAAAAAAAATGACACTTTTTTTCTGGCAGGGGCTAAAACCTGAGAAGCCTTGCCTACATGGAGTGGGTTTTGCTGTGCATAATAAGCTCATACATTCTATAAACACCCCAAATGGTACACCAGAACGCATATTAAGCTTATACATTCTATAAACACCCCAAATGGTACACCAGAACGCATATTAAGCTCATACATTCTATAAACACCCCAAATGGTACACCAGAACGCATATTAAGCTCATACATTCTATAAACACCCCAAATGGTACACCAGAACGCATATTAAGCTCATACATTCTATAAACACCCCAAATGGTACACCAGAACGCATATTAAGCTCATACATTCTATAAACACCCCAAATGGTACACCAGAACGCATATTAAGCTCATACATTCTATAAACACCCTAAATGGTACACCAGAACGCATATTAAGCTCATACATTCTATAAACACCCCAAATGGTACACCAGAACGCATATTAAGCCCATACATTTTATAAACACTACCAAATGGTACACCAGAACGTATAATAGCAAACTGGGAACATCTGGCTGCAGATCGTAGCACATGGAGAGCAAAAATAAAAAAAATGGCACAGCAACTTTCGAGGCAGTGCTGATGTCAAATTCAGAAAACAAAAGACGCAAGAGAACAGAGACAAGGCCAGGTACCGCTAATACACCTTTCTCGTTCTGTGGATGGATCTGCCTGTCCAGGATTGGCAAATGCAGCCACGAGAGAGGCTGTTCAGTAAAACAGCACCCAGTATGAGACACTAATGCTTTATCAAACTACTGATTTATCATGATTGCTTGTTACCAACCGTCTGCCAAAGACGCTAAAGGCTAATAAGTTAGGTAGTTAACTAGTTAGTTAGCTACTTAGTTATGTAGCTAATAAATTAGTTCGTTCGTTTGTTAGTTAGTTAATTAGATAGTAAACAAAAATGTAAAGTACCCCCGTCACACCAAGTGGCGTATAGGGAATATGGTGTCAGTGACCATACATTTTACAGACCTTCGGCACATGATTTTTTGGGGTACTGTGGTCGGTATTACGCCCGTGCCGCTTTACTTTGCTAGAAAAAATTTCCGGCACCCATTAAAGACTGGGTGTACCCGGAAGCCGTCGGTTGGGATCGAACCCTACCTCATGTCCTTTGTAGTCCAGGTCACTAACCACTGAACTATCACGTCTCACAATTAGGTAGTTCTCGATACTTGATGTAGCCATATACTTATTTTGTATGTAGAAGATACACACAGTAATACATGTTCAGGGGCGACCAGGCACGTGAAGCTACACATGACGCTACTGACATATGTTCACCCGCTATGACGCGGCAGCAGGACTGCCCGCGCCTGGGCCAGACCCTGTGTATTGTGTGGAGACAAAGGACCGACCTGGCAGGAACACACAGATTCAGTGAAAGTTGGTTTGTTCTCCCACTCCACACATCAGCAGTCAACGCTTTACTGCGGGATCGGGTGGTCTACAGGTAACAACCCGGCTTATCTACACGAAGGTACTGTGATCGATTCCTACCACATTTGTCAAAAAATAAACTCGTGGTTTCTTCGTGGCTCTAGGTTGTGAGATACGATGTCTCATCATCATCATGTGCCATACCGGCTGGCGTAGGCGATCATGTCCTTCCACAATCTTCTATCTACAGTACATCGTATCAGTTCTGTTGTTGACTGTTTTCCATGCCATGACACCAAGCTATCCAGTATTTTCTCTCTTTGTCGTCCGCGATATCTCTTTCCTTTTATTTTGCCAGTTGTAACCAAGTATTCCAACTTTCCTCTTCTCATGATGTGCCCAAAAAATGTTGATTGTTTCTTTCTGATGTTCTTTAGGAGTTCCCTTTTTGTGTTGACCTCTTTGAGAATTTCCTCATTGGTCTTTTTGCTGTTAAGAGAACTTTCAACATTCTTCTGAGAAATCCCATCTCTGTGGCCTCTAATCGTCTTTTCATTTATCCGATGTCTAGCCACCTCGAAGGAACCGCGATAGCTCAGTGGTTAGTGAACTGGACTACAAAGGACAAGGGGTAGGGTTCGATCCCAAACGACGGCTTCCAGGTTCACCCAGCCTTAAATGGGTACCGGTTTTTTTCTGGGAAAGTAAAGCAGCACGGGCGTAATACCGACCACATTACCCCAAAAATCATGTGCTGAAGGTGTGTAAAATATAGGGTCACTAACACCATATTTCCCTATACGCCACTTGGCGTGACGGGGCTACTTTATTTACTTTACTAGCCACCACGAACAACGGCGAAATAATAGGAAGTCCCGTGTGTACTCGCGCATGTTAAAGAATCCCTTTTTATTTAAAGTGGAAAAAAGTCAACTACTGAAATGATACGATGCACTGTAGATAGAAGATTGTGGAAGAACATGATCGCCTATGCCAACGTGTATAGCACATGATGATTATTTCAGTGACACCAGTGATGTTATTTACCCCCATATCCATTATTCTTTTCCAAGTATTTTTAAAATCTATCTATCTATCTGTCTATCTATCTATCTGTCTGTCTGTCTGTCTATCTGTCTGTCTGTCTGTCTATCTGTCTGTCTGTCTGTCTGTCTGTCTATCTATCTGTCTGTCTGTCTATCTGTCTATCTGTCTATCTGTCTGTCTGTCTGTCTGTCTGTCTGTCTGTCTGTCTGTCTGTCTATCTATCTGTCTGTCTGTCTGTCTGTCTATCTGTCTGTCTGTCTGTCTATCTGTCTGTCTGTCTGTCTGTCTGTCTATCTGTCTGTCTGTCTGTCTGTCTGTCTGTCTGTCTATCTATCTATCTGTCTGTCTGTCTGTCTATCTGTCTGTCTGTCTGTCTGTCTGTCTGTCTGTCTGTCTGTCTGTCTGTCTGTCTATCTATCTATCTATCTATCTATCTATTGTCCTTTTGAGCCGAAGACGGCACATAGGGCAGAATCACAATCTCAAAAACAGAAACCTTGCGTGCCAAAATGGCACATATTGCAGAGATCAATGCTTCTAAAATCTATGGTTCTGTTTCCATAACAATACTTTTTACAATGACAGCTCGTCAAGCCATAGATCAATCTCCTTAGTCGCCTCTTACGACATGCCTGGAAGGTCACAGTGTCACTATTCTTTACTTCCCTCATAATGAGGCCCCGGTAACACACAGGAAACATTTTTTTTTAAATACTTCTTCCTAAATTGTATTTGTTTATGTGTTTTATTGGATAGCGCGTGGCCAACTCGACAACTTATCGGGCCCCAAACCAGAAGATGTGTTTTATTGGATAGCGCGTGGCCAACTCGACAACTTATCGGGCCCCAAACCAGAAGAACGTGAGTTCGAGTCCCGGTTGTTCAATAGTTTCTTTTTGTTTTATGTCGGGGGAGAAATAACATCTCAGACATGAGCACTTCGTGGCGACTGCAAGGGACATGCTGCCTTTATTCTCTGGTCCTACAGTCCCCCCCCCTCCCACCGGCAGACCCCAGTGACGGGAAATGCCACAAATAAATAGTCATTATTTCATTACCCCTGACACTTCATTGATCATCACCGTGTGCCATACCGGTTGGCGTAGGCGATCATGTCCTTCCACAGCCTTCTATCCACAGTAAAAAAAAAAGTAAAGTACCCCCCGTCACGCCAAGTGGCGTATAGGGAAATATGGTGTTAGTGACCCTATATTTTACAGACCTTCAGCACATGATTTTTGGGGTAATGTGGTCGGTATTACGCCCGTGCCGCTTTACTTTCCCAGAAAAAAAATCAGGTACCAATTAAAGCCTGGGTGAACCGGAAGCCGTCGGTTGGGATCGAACTCTACCTCTTGTCCTTTGTTGTCCAGTTCACTAACCACTGAGCTATCGCGGCTCCCTTCTATCCACAGTACTTTGTATCAAATCTGTTGTTGACTGTTTTGCACTCCATGATACCAAGGTACCTTCTCTATTTGTCGTCCACTTCTTTGAAGATATTTAATGCTTTCTTGCTTGTGATCGCTCGGTGACTAAAGAAAAACACTACTTCGTCATCCGCCCTTAAAAGTACGTTATCTGGGCGTGTCTACATTGTGTAGTGGTTTGCAGTATAACTGTGATATTTGCGCTTTTCGGCCCAACATATCCGACTTCACGACATTTTTGAGTATCGGTTTGTCTTCCCTCATGGATCCCTACTGGGTTGGCCAGACTAGACAGTTTAGTCTGTTCCTGGAGGCACCACGGAGAGGTGGTGCAGGGTCTGGATGGTTGTGGTTCACCGATCCTGGCGCAAGCCATCAGCTGTAGGTCGCTGACAACTTCCAGCTGCCCTGCTGCGAGGTGCGCCTCCGCCACCTGAGATATAATGAATGGTGATGTCTTCACGTTTCCGTTGACCACATGAGCTGCTATAAGAAACAAATTCTAACCTACGATTGGTTAAATCGATTGTTTACCGATCGATACGTTTGACGTCAGTTGGATTACGTGGAAGGGTTCATGACCTTTCATTCCGGTCAGGGCTGAGCCGGGAACCAATCATATCTTTGTTTTAGAGGAACCTTTGGACAACAGTCGCTAGTGAACCGGATTTCCTGGAAAAGGAGGTCGGAGGTCGATGGCTTCAAGGCTCACTGCCTCAGTTTTCTCTGAGATAAGCTAACAAGCCTGTATTTTATGGTCAGGTTAATAAACCTAATGGGTGGTAGATGTACAACAGGTGAGATGGTAGATGTACAACAGGTGAGATGGTAGATGTACAACAGGTGAGATGGCAGATGTACAACAGAGGTGAGATGGCAGATGTACAACATGTGGGAGATGGCAGATGTACAACAGAGGTGAGATGGTAGATGTACAACATGTGAGATGGCAGATGTACAACATGTGAGATGGCAGATGTACAACAGAGGTGAGATGGTAGATGTACAACATGTGGGAGATGGCAGATGTACAACAGATGTGAGATGGTAGATGTACAACATGGCGAGATGGTAGATGTACAACAGAGTTGAGAGGGTAGATGTGCAACAGAGTTGAGATGGTAGATGTGCAAACAGAGGTGAGATGGTAGATGTACAACAGAGGTGAGATGGTAGATGTACAACAGAGGTGAGATGGTAGATGTACAACAGAGGTGAGATGGTAGATGTACAACAGAGTTGAGATGGTAGATGTACAACAGGTAAGATGGTAGATGTACAACAGAGGTGAGATGGTAGATGTACAACATAGGTGATATGCAGAATGGCTTAAGCGCAAGCAGTTTCCAAAAAATGAAGAAGATACTGTGCAATCCATTTTTGACAAAAGAAACATGAAAAATAGTTCTTAATGTTATGTAGCTAGTCTTAACATATGAATGTGAAGCATGGACAATAGGACAACAGGCAAGAACATCACTGGAGCCTGTAAAAATGTGGTTTTACAGAAGAATGTTAAGAATACCATGGACAGCTAAGAAGATTAATGAAAACGTTCTGAAAGAGGTCAAAGCAAAAAGAGATCTAATTTCCAATATTAGGAAGAAACAATCATCATTTTTTGGCCATGTAATGAGAAGAGAACAGCTGGAATATATTGTAACAACTGGGAAAATTGAGGGACGAAGAGATAGTGGAAAGCAAAGAGAAAAAATATCAGACAGTTTAAGAGAATGGCTTGGCAGAAGGTCAACAATAGAAATGATAAATAACTGTCGAGATCGAAAGTTGTGTAGAAACATGATCACCTACGCCAGCAGGCCTGGTACTTGATGATGATTCATGACGACAAATCGATCTTGCGCGTACTCACTCATGGTTGTAGGTACCACATGCTTCACGTCATCTTCTGTCTAGAGGAGAAATTAAAAATAAATTTAAAAAAAAACGTTTCGGCTCAATAGGCCTTCAGCAGGAACGAACACACAACACGCATACAAATATGTATTTAAATTAAAAAAAAATAATTTACAAATTTTACTAATTTGGAACTAGAAGGAAAAATTAAAGAAAAAATAAAAATAAAAAAAGTCCACCCTGTACACTCCGATGTGGCCAGAAGAAAAAAGAATGTTAGTGCACACTGGGTACGTGTTGTGTACAAAAGCATATATATATATATTTTTTTTTTCATTTCTCCTTACAATTAGATTCAATGCAGCTTCGCACTTTTATGCACTTATTTGCATTTCTTTGCCTCGACCCTGCTATCTTCTATTTGTAGCGGATCCTTGCCTGTTGCAATAGTAAAGTAAAGTAGTAAAGAGTACCCGTCACGCCAAGTGGTAAAGTAAAGTAAAGAGTACCCGTCACGCCAAGTGGTAAAGTAAAGTAAAGAGTACCCGTCACGCCAAGTGGTAAGGTAAAGTAAAGAGTACCCGTCACGCCAAATGGTAAGGTAAAGTAAAGAGCCCCGTCACGTCAAGTGGTAAGGTAAAGTAAAGAGCCCCCGTCACGTCAAGTGGTAAAGTAAAGTAAAGAGCCCCGTCACGTCAAGTGGTAAAGTAAAGTAAAGAGCCCCCGTCACGTCAAGTGGTAAAGTAAAGTAAAGAGCCCCGTCACGTCAAGTGGTAAAGTAAAGTAAAGAGCCCCCGTCACGTCAAGTGGTAAAGTAAAGTAAAGAGCCCCCGTCACGTCAAGTGGTAAAGTAAAGTAAAGAGCCCCCGTCACGTCAAGTGACATATAGGGAATATGGTGTTAGTGACCATAAATTTGACGCTGGACTCTAGAACAATAAGAAAGATAACGACCACAGAAATGAAATGTGTCAGAAGAATGAGAGGATACAGCTTAAGGGACAGAGTAAGAAACACTGACCTGAGGAAGAAACTCGAAATTGAACCAGCCATCGAATACATAAAGAAACAACAGATAAATTGGTTCGGCCACATAACAAGACAGAAAGAACTAACAATGAATCAAAGAGCCTTCAACAAACACTACGAAAACGCCAGATTAAGAGGAAGACCGAGAAAGAGATGGATAAAGGGAATACTAGAGTCACTAGGAGGGATAACACCAGAAGAGGCCAACAGAAGAGCAAAGAATCGCAGATTGTATCTCCCCTCGACGCCAACGGCAGCAGAGGAAGGATAGAGGAAGAAGAAAGAAGAAGATGACCATACATTTTACAGACCTTCAGCGCATGATTTTCGGGGAAATGTGGTCGGTATTACGCCCGTACCACTTTCCTTTCCCAGAAAAAAACTCGGTACCCATTTCTATCTATCTATCTTTCGTTCGCCTGAAGTATTGTCTATATCTGCAATGTCGTTTCCTGTATAAATTTTACTGTCTTTTGTAATTCTTGCAGTGGCCCATATAGTTTTGTCTGTAGTGTTGTATCTATGGGCCAATGGTACCCATTTAAGGCCTGTTGCAATAGCTGTGGCCTGTTGCAATAGCTGTGCATCTTTCTATTGTTCCTCACACATTGCACATTGATGATCCGAAACGTTTGGCTTTGACACGCGGAATGTATTTAAGATTGCGTATCTGTCTTCAACCGATGGGAGAATAGTTTCTTGTGGCGACATCTGTTGACGGGGAGTCGCCTCGCTGCTGGTGCGCATGTTCTTGACGCAGAGACTGCATTTAGCCTGTCAGAAGTAACGTGAAATAAGTTTCGATTGAGCAACACATTCTATAACTAGTTATGGAAAATGTAACGCTGAAATAAACAAGAGAATAGGAAGGCAAAAAGGAATTTTAACCAGCATCATCATTGTGTGCCGTCTCTGCATCGAAGGTTGGCTACCATGGATCACCATCCCACTCTGATCTTGCTTTGATGGTGCAGGTTATCATAGGCTGACTTGTCCATCTTTTAATGTTACTCGTCCATGTTAGTCTTGGTCTGCCTCTTTTACCTTGTATTTTCCCTTCCAATATTATTTTTAGTATGCTGTTGTGTCTTTTAACATGCCCCCAAAATCGCATTTGTCTTGTTCTAATTGTGTTCAGAAGTTCTCTTTTCATTTTTAGTTGTTTTAAGACTTCATCGTTTGTTTTCTTTTCCTTCCATCCAATTCTACCTATTCTTCTATATATCCACATTTCAAAGACTTCAATTTTCTGTTGTGTTTTCTTGTCTACGTCCATGTTTCTGCACCATACAGGAAAATTTAGAAGATATAACATTTTGCTATTCTTAGTTTTAGCTCTGGTGTTATTTATTTTGATGTTAGTATGTTGTTCATGACATTAAAATTACTATTTTGCCATATTATTCTTTTTTTTTTTTTTTTAAATTTCAGTTTCACATTTCGATGCCATGAAAAATACACTAACATCAAAACAAATAACACCAGGGCTAAAACTAAGAATAGCAAAATGTTACATCTTCTCAACATTCCTATATGGGGGAAAACCTTGGACATTAGACTCGAGAACAGAACAGAAAATTGAATCTTTGAAATGTGGATTTATAGAAGAATAGGTAGAATTGGATGGAAAAAACGAAAACAAACGATGAAGTCTTAAAACAACTAAAAATGAAAAGAGAACTACGAAACACAATTAAAGCAAGACAAATGAAATTTTTGGGCCATGTTAAAAGACAACTGCCTAGTTAAAGCAATATTGGAAGGGAAAATACAAGGTAGAAGAGGCAGAGGCAGACCAAGACTAACAAGGACGAGTAACATCAAAAGATGGACAAGTTAACCTATAACAACCTGCACCATCAAAACAAGAGACAGAGTGGAATGGCGCTGCATGGTAGCCAACCTTCGTTGCGGAGACGGCACTCGATGATGATGAGGAGGAGCAACATTTGGGAGCCGCGATAGCTCAGTGGTTAGTGAACTGTACTACAGAGGACAAGAGGTGGAGTTCTATCTGATCGTCAGCTTCCAGGTTCACCTAGCCTTTAATGGTTACCGGATTGTTTTTTCCGGGAAAGTAAAGCGGCACGGGCCGACCACATTACCCTAAAAAAATCATGTGCCGAATATCTATAAAAATTATGGTCACTAACACCATATTCCCCTTACGCGACTTGGTGTGACTGGGCTCTTTTCTGTTTTTTGTGTTTTGTTTTACATGATATCAACATTTATGTTTTATTAAGAGTTGATTAAATGTTGATTTATCCCGTGTGTTACCGGGGCTTCATTATGAGGGAAGTAGAGAATAGTGACACTGTAACCTTCCAGGCATGTCGTAAGAGGCGACTAAGGAGGTTGATCGATGGCTTGACAAGCTGTCATTGTAAAAAGTATTGTTATGGAAACAGAGCCATGGATTTTAGAAGTGGTGATCTCTGCAATATGTGCCATTTTGGCATGCAAGGTTTCTGCTTTTGAGATTATGGTTCTGCCCTATGTGCCGTCTTCGGCTCGAAAGGACAATAGATAGAAATGTTGATTTCGTAAAAGTATACTATTGCTACATTTACACTGCATCAATAAACAGGGCAATATCAAGTTGCGATCAATATATATGGTATCCTTAAGTTCTTATCAATACATATTACATCATCAAATCTACATCAATACACATTACATCATCAAATCTACATCAATACACATTACATCATCAAATCTACATCAATACATATTACATCATCAAATCTACATCAATACATATTACATCATCAAATCTATATCAATGCACATTACATCATCAAATCTACATCAATACATATTACATCATCAAATCTACATCAATACACATTACATCATCAAATCTACATCAATACACATTACATCATCAAATCTACATCAATACATATTACATCATCAAATCTACATCAATACACATTACATCATCAAATCTACATCAATACACATTGCATCATCAAATCTACATCAATACACATTACATCATCAAATCTACATCAATACATATTACATCATCAAATCTACATCAATACATATTACATCATCAAATCTATATCAATACATATTACATCATCAAATCTACATCAATACATATTACATAATCAAATCTACATCAATACACATTACATCATCAAATCTACATCAATACCCATTACATCATCAAATCTACATCAATACACATTACATCATCAAATCTACATCAATACACATTACATCATCAAATCTACATCAATACACATTACATCATCAACTCTACATCAATACACATTACATCATCAAATCTACATCAATACACATTACATCATCAAATCTACATCAATACACAAGTAACATCCAATTCGAGTATTACAAATAGCAACATCGAGTCTTCATCAACTTACATGGTAATATCTAGTCTTTAATAAGACACATGGCCACATCAAATCTTCATTAACTTACATGACAACATCAAGTCTTTAATAAGACACATGACCACATCAAATCTTCATCAACTCACATGACAACATCAAGTCTTTAATAAGACACATGGCCACATCAAATCTTCATCAACTCACATGACAACATCAAGTCTTTAATAAGACACATGACCACATCAAATCTTCATCAGCTCACATGACAACATCAAGTCTTTAATAAGACACATGACCACATCAAATCTTCATCAGCTCACATGACAACATCAAGTCTTTAATAAGACACATGACCACATCAAATCTTCATCAGCTCACATGACAACATCAAGTCTTTAATAAGACACATGACCACATCAAATCTTCAATAACTCACATGACAACATCAAGTCTTTAATAAGACACATGGCCACATCAAATCTTCATCAACTCACATGACAACATCAAGTCTTTAATAAGACACATGACCACATCAAATCTTCATCAACTCACATGACAACATCAAGTCTTTAATAAGACACATGACCACATCAAATCTTCATCAACTCACATGACAACATCAAGTCTTTAATAAGACACATGACCACATCAAATCTTCAATAACTCACATGACAACATCAAGTCTTTAATAAGACACATGGCCACATCAAATCTTCATCAACTCACATGACAACATCAAGTCTTTAATAAGACACATGACCACATCAAATCTTCATCAGCTCACATGACAACATCAAGTCTTTAATAAGACACATGACCACATCAAATCTTCATCAACTCACATGACAACATCAAGTCTTTAATAAGACACATGGCCACATCAAATCTTCATCAACTCACATGACAACATCAAGTCTTTAATAAGACACATGACCAAATCAAATCTTCATCAGCTCACATGACAACATCAAGTCTTTAATAAGACACATGACCACATCAAATCTTCATCAGCTCACATGACAACATCAAGTCTTTAATAAGACACATGACCACATCAAATCTTCATCAACTCACATGACAACATCAAGTCTTTAATAAGACACATGACCACATCAAATCTTCATCAACTCACATGACAACATCAAGTCTTTAATAAGACACATGGCCACATCAAATCTTCATCAACTCACATGACAACATCAAGTCTTTAATAAGACACATGACCACATCAAATCTTCATCAGCTCACATGACAACATCAAGTCTTTAATAAGACACATGGCCACATCAAATCTTCATCAACTCACATGACAACATCAAGTCTTTAATAAGACACATGACCACATCAAATCTTCATCAACTCACATGACAACATCAAGTCTTTAATGACTGGCATGCCGCAGTTCCCAGTCTCGTTATTTCGAAAAAACAACAACAAACTTACTTGGTGCCGAAGTCTGGCAGCTACAGTCAACAATGTGCTATGCACCACAATCGTAAAGATGAAGAAACGAAGACTTAGCAACAAGGACCAAACAGCTGCTCTTGTAAACAGGTGCATTGTTGGACCGTAAGGTGCGGAACACAGCGCATCGTATCTCGTTATATTAAAAAACGAAGTCGCTCTGTGAATGTCTGTCTGTTGTTGTGTAACGTGAATTGTGTAATTATGAATGTCTGTCTGTTGTGTAACGTGAATTGTGCAATCATGAATGTCTGTCTGTTGTTGTGTAACGTGAATTGTGAAATCATGAATGTATGTATGTTGTTGTGTAACGTGAACTATGCAATCATGAATGTCTGTCTGTTGTTGTGTAACGTGAACTATGCAATCATGAATGTCTGTCTGTTGTTGTGTAACGTGAACTATGCAATCATTAATGTCTGTCTGTTGTTGTGTAACGTGAACTATGCAATCATTAATGTCTGTCTGTTATTGTGTAACTTGAACTATGCAATCATTAATGTCTGTCTTTTGTTGTGTAACGTGAACTATGCAATCATTAATGTCTGTCTGTTATTGTGTAACTTGAACTATGCAATCATTAATGTCTGTCTTTTGTTGTGTAACATAGACTGTTCAATAACGAATGTCTGTCTGTTGTTGTGTAACATAGACTGTTCAATCATGAATGTTTGTCTGTTGTTGTGTAACATAGACTGTTCAATCATGAATGTTTGTCTGTTGTTGTGTAACATAGACTGTTCAATAAAGAATGTCACTTCACTCAAAGTCCCCACTTAACAATGACAGTTCTCTGAGCAGCAAAACAGCCCATTATTTTGCTGTTTACTACTCTTCTCTCTTCTCTCTTTCTTCTCGCTCCTTCCCATATTGTTTCGTTAATTCCCTGACCGGCCTATTTCAATCCATGTTTTTTATGTCACCCGCTACGTTAGGGCTCCAACAATGTCCGAACGTTGACGGTTACAAATTATGGAAGTTTCTGGAGCGGATGTAAAGTTTTGTCGATAACTTCGACTTCACCCTTATTTGTCGTTTTTCGATTTTCCCTAATCTGTTTCCAGTTGTTTGGTGAATCACTTTTTTCTTGTTTTTATTTTAATTTTCTCTCTCTCTCTCTCTCTCTCTCTCTCTCTCTCTCTATCTTTGTTTTTATTTTAGTTTTCTGGGTCTCTTTGTGTTCTTATTTTATTTTTATGCCTCTCTGTTTTTTTTAATTTTAGTTTTCTTTGCCTTTCTCTGATTTTATTTTATTTTGCTGTCTCTCTCTGTTTTTTTCTTTTAATTTTCTATGTCTCTGTTTTATGTTTTATTTTGTAATTTCTCTCTGTTTTTATTTTATTTTGCAATTTCTCTCTGTTTTTATTTTATTTTGCAATTTATCTCTGTTTTATATTTTATTTTGCTATTTCTCTCTGTTTTTATTTTATTTTGCAATTTATCTCTGTTTTATATTTTATTTTGCTATTTCTCTCTAAGAGGAGTAAGACAAGGATGCATCCTATCACCAAGCTTGTTCAATCTATACACTGAGCAAATCTTTAAAAACATCAATGAGATGCCAGACCTTAACATTAATGGGAAGATAACCAATAACCTAAGATATGCTGATGATATTGTTCTACTAGCAGAAAATCCTAAAGATCTACAACAATTACTTAATGTGATAAACATAACAAGCAAAAAATATGGACTAGAAATGAATATCAAAAAGACTAAAACTATGATCATAAACAAAGAAAATTCTCAAGACCTACAATTAAATATCACAGTTGAGGGAATACATCTGGAGACAGTTCAGAGCTACAACTACCTGGGACATACTATAACCAATGATGGAAAATGTACAACTGAAATAAACAAAAGAATAGGTATGGCAAAAAGTAATTTTAATGCCATGAAAAATATACTAACAACAAAACAAATATCAGCAGAGCTGAAACTAAGAATGGCAAAATGTTACAATATCTTCTCAATATTCCTGTATGGTGCAGAAACATGGACATTAGACAAGAAAACAGAACAGAAAATTGAAGCCCTTGAAATGTGGATTTATAGAAGAATAGGTAGAATTGGATGGAAACAAAAGATAACAAACGATGAAGTTTTAAAACAACTGAAAATAAAAAGAGAACTGCTGAACACAATTAAGACAAGACAAATTAAATTTATGGGGCATGTTAAAAGACACAACAGCCTACTAAAATTAATATTGGAAGGGAAAATACAAGGCAAAAGAGGCAGAGGCAGACCAAGACTAACATGGACGAGTAACATCAAAAGATGGACAAGTCAATCTATGTCAGCCTGCACCATCAAAGCAAGAAACAGAGTAGAATGGCGATCCATGGTAGCCAACCTTCGATGCGGAGACGGCACTCAATGATGATGATGTCCAGATTGAATGTTTGGTGAACGGCAGAGAGGAGAAAAGAACAAACAAGTTCACTTTGTAACAGTTGAATACTCAAGACAACTAATGTCCAAAGAACATACAAATTAGGAGATGAAAAGAGTTTGGTAAAGAGGACGGCTTGATGGACTTGGAGGGTATCGTTATGGAGGGCATAGTTTCATGTAGACGAGGGACAGCAGCGTTGGGAAGGGAAAACCTAAGAGAATTGCTCATGAGAGCTAGGATGTAGCAGGGAGTAGTTAGATCATGATGATGATGGTGGTGATGGTGGTGATGATGGTGGTGATGGTGATGGGGATGTTGATGGTGATGGTGGTGATGATGGTGATGATGGTGGTGATGATGGTGATGATGGTGATGGTGGTGGTGATGATGGTGATGATGGTGGTGATGGTGATGATGATGGTGATGATGGTGATGGGGATGTTGATGGTGATGGTGGTGATGATGGTGATGATGGTGGTGATGGTGATGGTGATGATGGTGATGGTGATGATGATGGTGATGGTGGTGATGATGGTGGTGATGGTGATGGTGATGATGGTGATGGTGATGATGATGGTGATGGTGATGGTGGTGATGGTGATGATGGTGGTGATGGTGGTGATGGTGATGGTGGTGATGATGGTGGTAATGGTGATGATGGTGATGGTGATGATGGTGGTGATGATGGTGATGATGGTGATGGTGATGATGATGATGGTGGTGATGGTGGTGATGATGGTGGTGATGGTGATGGGGATGATGATGGTGATGATGGTGATGGTGGTGATGATGGTGGTGATGATGGTGATGATGGTGATGATGGTGATGATGGTGATGATGGTGGTGATGATGGTGGTGATGGTGATGGTGATGATGGTGGTGACGATGGTGATGATGTGATGGTGATGATGATGATGGTGATGGTGGTGATGGTGATGATGGTGGTGATGGTGATGGTGGTGATGGTGATGGTGGTGATGATGGTGGTAATGGTGATGATGGTGATGGTGATGATGGTGGTGATGATGGTGATGATGGTGATGGTGATGATGATGATGGTGGTGATGGTGGTGATGATGGTGGTGATGGTGGTGATGATGGTGATGGTGGTGATGATGGTGGTGATGATGGTGATGGTGGTGATGATGGTGGTAATGGTGATGATGGTGATGGTGATGATGGTGGTGATGGTGATGGTGGTGATGGTGATGGTGGTGATGGTAATGGTGGTGATGGTGATGGTGGTGATGGTGATGGTGATGATGGTGGTGATGGTGATGGTGGTGACGGTGATGGTGATGGTGGTGATGGTGATGGTGGTGATGATGGTGGTGATGGTGATGGCGATGATGGTGTTGATGGTGATGGTGGTGATGGTGGTGATGATGGTGGTGATGGTGGTGATGGTGATGGTGGTGATGGTGATGGTGATGGTGATGGTGGTGATGATGATGGGGGTGATGGTGATGGTGATGGTGTTGATGGTGGTGATGATGGTGGTGATGGTGGTGGTGATGGTGGTGATGATGGTGATGGTGATGGTGATGATGGTGGTGATGATAGTGGTGATGGTGATGGTGACGATGATGATCATGATGATGGTGATGATGGTGGTGATGATGGTGGTGATGATGGTGGTGATGGTGATGATGATCATGATGATGACGATGATGACGATGATGAAGATGAAAGTAAATGTTTACTTACAAATCCTCATACAGATGAATGACTGATTGGCATTACACTAGAATGATAAATTCTGGCCACAAGAAAATATGTATTTCTCTGGCTCTGTTTCCTTCTATCATTTCTTCCCTTCATTTGACCAGTTGTCACATTCCAGTTATCACAATCTAGGTGTCACATTCTAGGTGTCATATTTCATGTGTCACATTGCAGGTGTCGCATTCCCATGTGTTACATTCTAGTTGTCCCATTCCAATTGCCACATTCTATTTGTCACCATTCCAGGTGTCATAAATCACTTGCCACATTCCAGGTGTCATAATCCGGTTGTTGCGTTCCTGTTGTCACATTCCAGGTGTTAAAATCCAGTTACCACATTACAGCTGTCACAATCCAGTTGTCACATTCCAGATGTCACATTTCAGTTGTCACATTCCATGTGTCACATTCCAGGTGTCATATTCAATGTGTCACACATTCCATGTGTCACATTCAATGTGTCACACATTCCATGTGTCACATTCCAGGTGTCACATTTCATGTGTCACATTCCAGGTGTCATATTCAATGTGTCACACATTCCATGTGTCACATTCAATGTGTCACACATTCCATGTGTCACATTCCAAGTGTCACATTCCATGTGTCACATTCCAGGTGTCACATTCCAGGTGTCACATTCCAGATGTCACATTCCAGGTGTCACATTCCAGATGTCACATTACATGACTAGACAAATGACGATTATTTCCATCCGGTGCTCGTTTCATTTTTCTCTTCATCTTCAAGATTGTCCACGTTATTCACCAGAAACGTATATGGTACTCTCAACCTTCCTCTGCAGAGACCCAATTCTCGTTTACGCCAGTGACTTTTTCGTCTGTTCAGAACTGGCTTCAAAATTCCAAGACTGGCCCTACACAACAAAGGGGTGTAACTTAGTTGTAGTATTAGTTAGTAGGATCAGGTTGGGTAATTTATACCTGCTACTGTATGCAGTAAACAGTACAACCTGTGGCTGCCCTGCTGCCTTGCAGGTGAGCTCGGGAGAATAGAGGGCTAAGGGAGGGTACCGCGAAGTAAAACAACCCCACTGCCTTTTGGGGAGACTTTTTAGTCAAAGGATAGCGGAGCCAATCGTAAACAAACCGATGGAAGGCAACCGAAAACCACCGTTGTAACTTTTTTTGTAGAATCATGAATCGCCACAACAATATATCACTGGAGTCTGTAGAAATGTGGTTTTACAGAAAAAAGTTGAGAATACCATGGACAGCTAAGAAGAGTAATGAAAACGTTCTGAAAGTGGCCAAAGCAAAAAGAGAGTTAATTTCCAATATTAGGAAGAAACAATCATCATTTGTTGGCCATGTAATGAGAAGGGAACAGCTGGAATATATTGTAACAACTGGGAAAATTGAGGGATGAAGAGATAGTGGATAGCAAAGAGAAAAAATACCAGACAGCTTAAATGAATGACTTGACAGAAGGTCAACAACAGAAAAGATAAATAACTGTCGAGATCGAAAGTTGTGGAGAGACATGATCATCTACGCTAGCAGGCCCGGTACTTGATGATGATGAAGAGTAGGATTATCGTCACCTCTCATCGAACAACGATCCATAAGCGCTCAGATCACTTCCCCCAACAAGACCTGTAGAGTGAAACTATCAACTGGTTCACAAATCAACCCTGATCTTCCCACAGTTCTCCTGAATCTAGGAGACATCTCGACTGACTGTCTTAAGACTTATGGAGTCACAAACAGATTTATCTTCCCTACATTTTACTTTCTCTATTTGGTTTTGCTTTGTTTTTCTCCCCCACATTTTACTGTTTTTTTGTATTTCCTCCCCCACATTTTACTGTGTTTTGTTTTTCCTCCCCCACATTTTACTGTGTTTTGTTTTTCCTCCCCCACATTTTACTGTTTTTGTTGTATTTCCTCCCCCAAATTTTACTGTGTTTTGTTTTTCCTCCCCCACATTTTACTGTTTTTTTTCCTCCCCCACATTTTACTGTTTTTTATTTTTCCTCCCCCACATTTTACGGTTTTATTGTTTTTCCTCCCCCACATTTTACTGTTTTTTTTGTTTTTCCTCCCCCACATGTTACTGTTTTTTGTTTTTCCTCCCCCACATTTTACTGTTTTATTTATTTCCTCCCCCACATTTTACTGTTTTTTTATTTTTTCCTCCCCCACATGTTACTGTTTTTTTGTTTTTCCTCCCCCACATTTTACTGTTTTATTGTATTTCCTCCCCCACATTTTACTGTTTTTTTTGTTTTTCCTCCCCCACATGTTACTGTTTTTTGTTTTTCCTCCCCCACATTTTACTGTTTTATTGTATTTCCTCCCCCACATTTTATTGTTTTTTTGTTTTTCCTCCCCCACATATTACTGTTTTTAGGGGGACTGGTTGGTCTCGAGGCAAGACGCCGGCCTCGAGACAGAGAGGTTGCGGGATTAAATCCTAGCTACACCGGTTGGGATTTTTATTTATGATTTCTCTCTGCGACAACCACCCCTGGTCTCAGCAGAGAGACCCGGCTTGAAACGTCAATTACTCATCGACGGAAAAAAAATATGAGTACCTCCGGAGTCGGAGTTATCTGCCTGTGCGGCGAGGGACCCCTGTGCACACGGCTGCCAGGGAAAAAATGGATTAACACGCAAAATTCAGTTCCTAGTCTCTAGGGACTTCGTCAGAGGTAAAAGCTGGCGAACGAAAAAAAAACAATAAATAAATAATTTTACTGGCTTTGTTGTTGTTGTTTTTATTTTGTTTCTCTTCTCTACATTTAACTCTGTGTTTTGTTTTCATTCCGCACACTTTGCCACTTACATCCATTTTCATTTTTTTTATTTCCCTACAGATTGTATGAAGAATTTTTATGGAAGATCCGGTATGAGTCAGTGAGAGAAGAACTACATCTTGCTGTGTCGTGAGTCAGTGAGAGGAGAACTACATCTTGCTGTGTCGTGAGTCAGTGAGAGGAGAACTACATCCTGCTGTGTCGTGAGTCAGTGAGAGGAGAACTACATCCTGCTGTGTCGTGAGTCAGTGAGAGGAGAACTACATCCTGCTGTGTCGTGAGTCAGTGAGAGGAGAGAACTACATCTTGCTGTGTCGTGAGTCAGTGAGAGGAGAACTACATCCTGCTGTGTCGTTAGTCAGTGAGAGGAGAACTACATCCTGCTGTGTCGTGAGTCAGTGAGAGGAGAATTACATTCTGCTGTGTCGTGAGTCAGTGAGAGGAGAACTACATCTTGCTGTATCGTGAGTCAGTGAGAGGAGAACTACACCGTGCTGTGTCGTGAGTCAGTGAGAAGAGAACTACATCCTGCTGTGTCGTGAGTCAGTGAGAGGAGAGCTCTATTGCAGGTCTTTGCAATATATAATATACATAATAATGCTATTATGTGAGATCAACGCACTTAACTTCCGGCTGTAGATGACCATGTCACACGCACGGGAGATCACTCATTGATTTTGCTAGCAGACAGCTCGAAAGTTGTCACATTAACGGTTATTATCTGAAGTTGCTGTCACTTGAGAAAGCAGCATCCTCATCGCATGAATGGCATCAGCAGCTATCCCATCGTTCGGACACACCTTCGACCGCAGCGCTATTTCCAGCAACGACTACCAGACAGCGGCATATTGCGCCCCTTCTGACGATACAACAGAGTACGCCCATCAGGCGATGAGAGACGCCTCTTCGGGTCACTACAAGTCTGACTCCTTGAAATTGCCCAAATTTGACCGAGGATTTGGGAGAGCAGCATTCTCCGGGACGGTCACCTACAAGCAGGACACCATGTTGGACACCCAGTTCCCGTCAGACACCAGAGGCGGGCAGCTTGATTCTGCACACCGGACAGCTGTTGTCAACCACGACAACATCCGGTGCTACGACAAAGAAATATTCACTTCCTCTACCCCTTTACCTGCATGTTCAGGTGAGGAGATAGGACACAAGAGCTATGGTCCAGCCATTTATGACAGGGCCCCACCTTGCATGTCTCCACGTACGCCCCTGGGGTTTGCCCCCTCAGCAAAGGCTCGTGATACATGTAGCTTGGGTCCTGGTCAGGTGACTAGTGACGCCCTGGGCGGTGCTATGGACATCTCTACAGACTTGGAGTATTCGTGGATGGAGAAAAATAAGAGGGAGGGGGGAAAGAAAGAAGGGTCAAGGATGGAAGACGTGTTGCCACATCAACAATGCGTGACGCCTGGGATGAATTTACTGAGTTCTTGTAAGTAACAGATGTCATTATCTTTATCATCATCATCATCAGCAAGTACTTGGCCTGCTGGCGTAGTTGATCATGTCTCTCCACAACTTTCGATTCGATGTCGACAGTTATTTCTCATTTCTGTTGTTGACCTTCTGCCAAGCCATTCTCTTAAGCTGTCTCTTATTGTTTCTCTTTGCTTTCCTCTGTCTCTTCGTCCCTCAATTTTCCCAGTTGTTACAATATATTCTTGTTCTCTTCTCATTACATGGCCAAAAAATGATGATTGTTTCTTCCTAATATTGGAAATTAGCTCTCTTTTTGCTTTGGCCTCTTTCAGAATATTCTCAATACTCTTCTTACCTGCCCATGGTATTCTCAAAATTCTTCTGTAAAACCACATTTCTACAGACTCCAGTGATTTTCTTGTTTGTTGTCCTATTGTCCACGACTCGCATTTATATGTTAAGACTGGCTCTACATAATATTTAAGAACTCTTTTTCTTGTTTCTATTGTCAAAAATGGATTGCATAGTATCTTCCTCATTTTTTGGAAAGCTGCTTTTGCCTGAGCCATTCTGCATCTCACCTCTTTTGTACATCTTCCGTCTGAGGTTAAGTTCCCAAATATTAATTTTCTTTATAGTATCTGGAAATTAATCAAAACTAACGTTCATTTTCCTTCTGGTCACAGCGCAGTATACAGGGAAGACATTTTATTTTTATTCGGATTCAAGTTCAAAATTATATTTTTAAATTTATATATTTTTATCTTTGTTTTAAAATTTTTAATACAAATCTGTATGTATGCGGTGTATGTTTGTTCCTGCTGAAGGCCTGTACAGCCGAAACGTCGTTCTAATTTGTGTCGTTCCCTTATTACATAAAGCTTTAACCGTGCCGCTTTTTCTCTATTTTTCTCTCTCAATTTTTATTTGATAAATTTACTCAGTTCTTGTAAGTTCCATATGCCATTATCCTTATACTTATTCTTCTTCTTCTACCTTCCAGCTCCCTGTGGAGCATAGGTCTTCAACAAACAATTTCAGTTCCCTGTGGGTGCATAGGTCTCCAACAAACACTTTCCTTGGTCTTCCTCTTTATCGTTTCCTCTCGGGATTCCAAAAAAGGGCATGTTGTGTTATACTCTCTGTTGGCTTCCGCAGTGCGTGTTCCATCCAGCGGCATCGTCTTCGCTGTATCTCTTTATCCACTGGTATTTGACTGGTACATTGTTGACCCTTCTTTACAGCAGCCAATACAGCAATTCTGTCGGCTGGTCCATTCTCTACAACAGCCAACACAGCAAGTCTGTCTGCTTGTTCATTCTCTACAACAGCCAATACAACAAGTCTGTCTGCTTGCCCATTCTCCACAACAGCAAACACACCAAGTTTGTCTATTTGTCCATTCTCTTCAACAGCCAATACAGCAAGTCTGTCTGCTTGTCCATTCTCTACAACGGCCAACACAGAAAGTCTGTCTGCTTATCCATTCTCTACAACAGCCAACACAGCAAGTCTGTCTGCTTATCCATTCTCTACAACAGCCAACTCAGCAAGTTTGTCAGCTTGTCAATTCTCTACAACAGCCAACACATCAAGTCTGCTTGTCCATTCTCTACAACAGCCAACACACCAAATCTGCTTGTTCATTCTCTACAACAGCCAACACATTAAATCTGCTTGTCCATTCTCTACAACAGCCAACACATCAAGTCTTTTTGTCCATTCTCTACAACAGCCAACACATCAAGTCTTCTTGTCCATTCTCTACAACAGCCAACACATCAAATCTGCTTGTCCATTCTCTACAACAACCAACACATCAAGTCTGCTTGTCCATTCTCTACAACAGCCAACACATCAAGTCTTCTTGTCCATTCTCTACAACAACCAACACATCAAGTCTTCTTGTCCATTCTCTACAACAGCCAACACATCAAATCTGCTTGTCCATTCTCTACAACAGCCAACACATCAAATCTGCTTGTCCATTCTCTACAACAGCTAACACAGCAAGTCTGTCTGCTTGTCAATGCTCTACAACAGCCAACACATCAAATCTGCTTGTCCATGCTCTACAACAGCCAACACATCAAATCTGCTTGTCCACTCTCTACAACAACCAACACATCAATACTTCTTGTCCATTCTCTACAACAACCAACACATCAAGTCTGCTTGTCCATTCTCTACAACAACCAACACATCAAATCAGCTTGTCCATTCTCTACAACAGCCAACACAGCAAGTCTGTCGGCTTGTCCATTCTCTACAACAGCCAAAACATCAAATCTGCTTGTCCATTCCCTACAACAGCCAACACATCAAATCAGCTTGTCCATTCTCTACAACAGCCAACACATCAAATCAGCTTGTCCATTCTCTACAACAACCAACACATCAAATCAGCTTGTCCATTCTCTACAACAGCCAACACATCAAATCTAATCAGCTTGTCCATTCTCTACAACAGCCAACACATCAAGTCTTCTTGTCCATTCTCTACAACAGCCAACAC
Organism: Megaustenia siamemsis; assembly: GCA_032433765.1. Lineage (NCBI taxonomy): Eukaryota > Metazoa > Mollusca > Gastropoda > Stylommatophora > Ariophantidae > Megaustenia > Megaustenia siamemsis. Next base: position 4,041,995 of record JAVIAB010000105.1, read on the forward strand.
ATCAAATCTGCTTGTCCATTCTCTACAACAACCAACACATCAAATCAGCTTGTCCATTCTCTACAACAGCCAACACATCAAATCAGCCTGTCCATTCTCTACAACAACCAACACATCAAGTCTTCTTGTCCATTCTCTACAACAGCCAACACATCAAGTCTTCTTGTCCATTCTCTACAACAGCCAACACATCAAGTCTTCTTGTTCATTCTCTACAACAGCCAACACATCAAGTCTTCTTGTCCATTCTCTACAACAGCCAACACAACAAGTCTTCTTGTCCATTCTCTACAACAGCCAACACATCAAGTCTTCTTGTCCATTCTCTACAACAGCCAACACAACAAGTCTTCTTGTCCATTCTCTACAACAGCCAACACATCAAGTCTTCTTGTCCATTCTCTACAACAGCCAACACATCAAGTCTTCTTGTTCATTCTCTACAACAGCCAACACAACAAGTCTTCTTGTCCATTCTCTACAACAGCCAACACATCAAGTCTTCTTGTCCATTCTCTACAACAGCCAACACATCAAGTCTTCTTGTCCATTCTCTACAACAGCCAACACATCAAGTCTTCTTGTCCATTCTCTACAACAGCCAACACATCAAGTCTTCTTGTCCATTCTCTACAACAGCCAACACATCAAGTCTTCTTGTTCATTCTCTACAACAGCCAACACATCAAGTCTGCTTGCCCATTCTCTACAACAACCAACACATCAAGTCAATGAGCCTGCATAGATCACGTGCTCATTGAAGTTCGAGAAGATTTGGAAGAACTGCTATGCTGTATGCACCGCGGGATAACGTTTGAGGGGCAGACCAATAATAACATTGAAAGCACATTAGATAAAGCAGGTGAATAATTTGGACCAGAGTTAGGCACTCTGCTGCAGATACCTATAAACTGCACGAAATTGAGAAAGCTTGTGGGTGCCCTCAATCTCACCGGTGATAAGCCGGTTAGTTTATGAAGAAGGAAATACAAAGATATGGAAATCTACATCGAGGTCTTGTAGCAATGAACATGATGATGTTGCTTGCAGAAGAAGACCGCCTAAAATATGTTTGACTTGCAAGAGATACTTCGGCCATTTTGTCAAGTAAACTTCCGGGTTTGATGTAGAAATATTTCCGTTGTTTCTTTTCAAACAATCCGTCTCTGGTCCCCATTGTTCAGCTGTCATCGCCCTTGTGGGTTCCGGGACTATGACCTGTGTAGCTGTCACTGTTTTCACTTCGCTACCAAGACAGCACACAATCTCCCATGTTGTTGGCCGAGACTAAGGTGCTGATTTACTATTGTTACATTTGTGCAAGGATTTTTTTTTTTCGTTCGAGAGCTTTTAACTCTGACAAAGTCCCTAGAGACTAGGAACTGAATTGTGCGTGTTGATCCATTTTTCCCTGGCAGCTGTGTGCACAGGGATCCATCGCCGCACAGGCAGACAACTCCGACTTTGGAGGTATTTATATTTTTTTACTGTTGATGAGTAATTAACGTTGCAATACCGGGCCCCGCTGCTAAGACCAGGGGTGGTTGCCGCATAGAGAAATCAGACATAGAAAATCCCAACCGGTGTAGCCGGGGATTTGAACCCACAACCTCTCTGTCTCGAAGCCGGCGTGTTTTGTAGTCATACTGTCCAGTGTACAGTGACATAGGCTGGTTGTACCTATTTTGAATTTGGTGAACATGTGATTTCTCATTCTATTGTGGCCAGTGCGTAGGCGAAGTATGATGACTTGATCCCTCCTTGATAGTTGGTGGTATCCGTCACTCTCGTTATGCTTTGGGTGTTCTCGTTTCCATTTTTCATGGAACTAACCCTTGAGGATGGATTTGGCTTCATCATAACTGAGCGGATGGTTCTCTTGTGGTAATCTCCCTCCCTCTTTAGCTAATTTGTCTGCGCGTTCGTTCCCGTATATATTACAGTGTGATGGTATCCACTGAATGACTACTCTCTGGAAGTTATTGCATAGTTGGTCCAGGGTTGTTCTCAAGTCATCTAGTTCATTGTTCTTGGCGCTTTTCAGAGCTGATAGTACTGACAGAGCATCAGCCAGAATCACCAATTTATTGTGCATGTTATTTTTGTGTTGAGTAGCCAGTGTTGCAGCATCTCTGAGGGCCTCAGTTTCTGCTTTAAAGTGGTTTGAGAATTTCCAAGTAGCTATTGACTTGGTGATCTCGTCCTGGTTATTCAGCGCCAAGAACACACCTCCCCCTCCATTTCTGGTGGCATTTGTAGCAATGCCATCTGTATATATGTGGGACCAAGAGTCCTGTGGGTAGTTATCGTGTATGTGTTTTTCTGCTACGTGTTTTCTTTCTGTGTCTGATTGGGTGCCTTTTTTCATGATTCCTGTTATATTTTCCTTAAGTTCTGGTAGTTTATGTTTTCCATGAGGAGACATATCAGATGGGCCCAATGGTTTCGATATTGTTTGGAAAAGTACTGGGTCTCCAGTAGTTAGTTCATTGGCAATTGCAGCGAAGCTGCTCCTCTTTAGTCGTACAATTCCGAAACCAGTTATTCTTTGGTGCATGGGGTGGCTAAGGAGCCTTCTATATTTCTCCGCTTGTTGCAATACTTTAGTGACCCGTCTGTCATCTAAGGGTTGTAAACCTGCTACAGTTTCTAGAGTCTTGATAGGTGTAGATTTCATAGCACCAGTGATGATACGGGCAGCTTGGTTCTGTGTTCTGTTAATTTTGCTAAGGTGTGATTTGGAAGCCATAGCCCAGGCTGTGACTCCATACTTTAGAACTGGTCTGACTCTTCCTACGTATAGTCGTTTCAAGATATTGCTGTCTGCTCCCCAGTCCCTTCCTGCCAATTTCTTCATAATATTTGTTCCTATTATTGTTTTTTTCCTTGCTCTGTCTATCTGATTTTTCCAAATCATTCTGCGATTCATGGTAACGCCAAGATATGTTGGGTTTTGGTCAATAGGGAGTGTATGGTCTTTTATCTTCAAGTTTGCAGAGAGTGTGTTTCTTGATAGGCTGAAAATTGTATATGTAGTTTTTTTTCCTTGATTGGTAAGAACCAGGTGTTCGTCCATTTTTCAAGTTCATCTAGGGCATCTTGCATTCTTGATCCAGCCACCGACATACTTTCCTCGCGAGCCCATAACGCCAGATCATCTGCGTATATTGCTGAGTGTACTCTGGGTGGAATGTCCATTACGATGTCATTTATGAAAATTAAAAAGAGTGTTGGGGACACCTTGTTCGATAGAGACCTTCTTACTTAGTTGACCTTGAACTTGTACACTGGCCGTTCTATCCTGAAGGTATTGAGAGACCCAATTGAATAAATGACCATGGATGCCAAGTCTAAAAAGCTTGTTCTTTCGACCCACACTGCCAGTGTGTGTTTATTTTCTTGTAGAGCATCCTCTATTTCCTGTGCGATGTAGGTGACCAGGTTTTCAGTTGATCTGTGCTGACGGAAGTCAATTTGTTGTGGTACGGTTTAGATTTACTGTCTAAAGTCTGGGTGGAATTCCAAATTTCAGATTCCTATGTTAGCATTGGTATCACTTCCATATGTTAGTACTGGTATCACATCCATATGTTAGTACTGGTATCACATCCATATGTTAGCACTGGTATTTCATCCATATGTTAGCACTGGTATCACATCCATATGTTAGCACTGGTATTTCATCCATATGTTAGCACTGGTATCACATCCATATGTTAGCACTGGTATCACTTCCATATGTTAGCACTGGTATTTCATCCATATGTTAGCACTGGTATCACTTCCATATGTTAGCACTGGTATCACATCCATATGTTAGCACTGGTATCACATCTATATGTTAGCACTGGCATCACATCCCTATGTTAGCACTGGTATCACATCTATATGTTAGCACTGGCATCACATCCCTATGTAACACTGGTATCACTTCCATATGTTAGCATTGGTATCACATCCATATGTTAGCACTGGTATCACTTCCATATGTTAGCACTGGTATCACTTCCATATGTTAGCACTGGTATCACACCCATATGTTAGCACTGGTATTTCATCCATATGTTAGCACTGGTATCACATCCATATGTTAGCACTGGTATCACTTCCATATGTTAGCACTGGTATTTCATCCATATGTTAGCATAGGTATCACTTCCATATGTTAGCACTGGTATCACATCCATATGTTAGCACTGGTATTTCATCCATATGTTTGGACTGGTATCACTTTCATATGTTAGCATTGGTATCACATACATATGTTAGCACTGGTATCACTTCCATATGTTAGCACTGGTATCACTTCCATATGTTAGCACTGGTATCACATCCATATGTTAGCACTGGTATTTCATCCATATGTTAGCACTGGTATCACATCCATATGTTAGCACTGGTATTTCATCCATATGTTAGCACTGGTATCACATCCATATGTTAGCACTGGTATCACTTCCATATGTCAGCACTGGTATTTCATCCATATGTTAGCATTGGTATCACATCCATATGTTAGCAGTGGTACCACATCCATATGTTAGCACTGGTATTTCATCCATATGTTAGCACTGGTATCACATCCACATGTTAGCACTGGTATCACATCCATATGTTAGCACTGGTATCACATCCACATGTTAGCACTGGTATCACATCCACATTTTATCACTGGTATCACATCCATATGTTAGCACTGGTATTTCATCCATATGTTAGCACTGGTATCACATCCATATGTTAGCATTGGTGTCACTACCATATGTTAGCACTGGTATCACATCCATATGTTAGCATTGGTGTCACTACCATATGTTAGCACTGGTATCACATCCACATGTTAGCACTGGTATCACATCCATAAGTTAGCACTGGTATCACATCCATAAGTTAGCACTGGTATCACATCCATATGTTAGCATTGGTGTCACTACCATATGTTAGCACTGGTATCACATCCATATGTTAGCACTGGTATCACATCCATATGTTAGCACTGGTATCACATCCACATGTTAGCACTGGTATCACATCCATATGTTAGCACTGGTATCACATCCATATGTTAGCACTGGTATCACATTCATATGTTAGCACTGGTATCACATCCATATGTTAGCACTGGTATCACATCCATATGTTAGCACTGGTATCACATCCACATGTTAGCACTGGTATCACATCCATATGTTAGCACTGGTATCACATCCATATGTTAGCACTGGTATCACATCCATATGTTAGCACTGGTATCACATCCATATGTTAGCACTGGTATCACATCCATATGTTAGCACTGGTATCACATCCACATGTTAGCACTGGTATCACATCCATATGTTAGCACTGGTATTTCATCCATATGTTAGCACTGGTATCACATCCATATGTTAGCACTGGTATCACATCCATATGTTAGCACTGGTATCACATCCATATGTTAGCACTGGTATCACATCCATATGTTAGCACTGGTATCACATCCATATGTTAGCACTGGTATCACATCCACATGTTATCACTGGTATCACATCCATATGTTAGCACTGGTATCACATCCATATGTTAGCACTGGTATCACTTCCATATGTTAGCACTGGTATCACATCCACATGTTAGCACTGGTATCACATCCATATGTTAGCACTGGTATCACATCCATATGTTAGCACTGGTATCACATCCATAAGTTAGCACTGGTATCACATCCATATGTTAGCACTGGTATCACATCCATATGTTAGCACTGGTATCACATCCATATGTTAGCACTGGTATCACATCCATATGTTAGCACTGGTATCACATCCATATGTTAGCACTGGTATCACATCCATATGTTAGCACTGGTATCACATCCATATGTTAGCACTGGTATCACATCCATATGTTAGCACTGGTATCACATCCATATGTTAGCACTGGTATCACATCCATATGTTAGCACTGGTATCACATCCATATGTTAGCACTGGTATCACATCCATATGTTAGCACTGGTATCACATCCATATGTTAGCACTGGTATCACACAGGAGTTGAACAATCTAGGTTTTCTTCGTTTACTGAGAACTTTGGATCTCCAGATGTTCATCAGTTTGTTGAAAGCATTTGATGCTAGATCCGTATCATGATTTCTCATGTCTCCATCTCTGGACACTTTGTTGTCTAGGTAGGTAACATTTGTAACTTGATATAAAATGTCGTTGTTACGTCATAGGACATGTGGGTAATATTCAGGAATGTCGTTCCCATCGTGTTGATGTGGAGACCAGAACTATTCTGGAGTCGTTCTATTTTGTTCTGGAGCATCATCTTTGGTTGAGCTCACGAACGCCAAGTCTCAGAGTCGAGAATCTTGCAGGATTTCATCGTCAATCCATTTAGTTTCTAACCGTCTTGCGTTCTAGGTTTTTTTTCACATATGATGACATAAAGTAAAGTTCAGAGCCCCCGTCACGCCAAGTGGCGTATAGGGAATATGGTGTTAGTGACCATAAATTTTACAGACCTTCAGCACATGATTTTTGGGGTAATGTGGTCGGTATTAGGTCCGTGCCGCTTTACTCCGGTACCCATTCAAGGCTGGGTGAACCCGGAAGCCGTCGATTGGGATCGAACCCTACCCTTTGTCCTTTGTAGTCCAGGTCAGTAACCCCTGAGCTATCGCGGCTGCCTCATATGATGACGTGTTGAAGGTATAATCAAGAAAACGATAGAGAGTTCATATGACAGCTGTAGTGTGATGATTGAGGGATTGTTGACTCTGTTGGGTGAGAGCGTGATTGTTGAGAGCGTGATTGTTGGTAGCATGATTGTTGAGAGCGTGATTATTGGTAGTATGATTGTTGGTAGCATTATTATTGAGAGCGTGATTGTTGGTAGTATGATTGTTGGTAGCATTATTGTTGAGAGCGTGATTGTTGAGAGCATGATTGTTGAGAGCATGATTGTTGGTAGCACGATTGTTGAGAGCGTGATTATTGGTAGCATGATTGTTGAGAGCGTGATTGTTGGTAGCATGATTGTTGGTAGCATGATTGTTCAGAGCGTGATTGTTGGTAGCATGATTGTTGAGAGCGTGATTATTGGTAGCATGATTGTTGGTAGCATGATTGTTGGTAGCATGATTGTTGAGAGCGTGATTGTTGGTAGCATGATTGTTGGTAGCATGATTGTTGAGAGCGTGATTGTTGGTAGCATGATTGTTGGTAGCATGATTGTTGAGAGCGTGATTGTTGGTAGCATGATTGTTAGTAGCGTGATTATTGGTAGCATGATTGTTGGTAGCATGATTGTTGGTAGCATGATTGTTGAGAGCGTGATTGTTGGTAGCGTGATTATTGGTAGCATGATTGTTGGTAGCATGATTGTTGGTAGCATGATTGTTCAGAGCGTGATTGTTGGTAGCATGATTGTTGGTAGCATGATTGTTGAGAGCGTGATTGTTGGTAGCATGATTGTTGAACACATGATTGTTGAAAGCGTGATTGTTAGTAGCATGATTGTTTAGAGCATGATTATTGGTATCATGATTCTTGGTAGCGTGATTGTTGAGAGCGTGATTGTTGAGAGCGTGATTGTTGGTAGCATGATTGTTGTTAGCGTGATTGTTGAGAACTTGAGTGTTGAGATCATGATTGTTGAGAGCGTGATTATTGGTAGCATGATTGTTGAGAACGTGAGTGCTGAGATCATGATTGTAGAGAGCGTGATTATTGGTACCATGATTGTTGAGAGCGTGATTGTTGAGAGCGTGATTGTTGGTAGCATGATTGTTGTTAGCGTGATTGTTGCGAACGTGAGTGTTGAGATCATGATTGTAGAGAGCGTGATTGTTGGTAGCATGATTGTAGAGAGCGTGATTGTTGGTAACATGATTGTAGAGAGCGTGATTGTTGGTAGCGTGATTGTTGAGAGAGAGCGTGATTGTTGAGAACGTGATTGTTGGTAGCATGATTGTTGAGAGCATGATTGTTGAGAGCGTGATTGTTGAGAACGTGATTGTTGTTAGCATGATTGTTGAGAGCATGATTGTTGACAGCATGATTGTTAACAGCGAGACTGTGAGACAGATCCGTCCACAGAACCTACATGATCTATTCCTGGTACCCAGTCTCCTCTCCTTTCCCCTGCCCCTTTTGTCCTCTGAATCTAACTGTCTCCAAAGTTGTGCCATGTTCTATTTTTGTTCTCCCTGTGCTACGATCTGCAGACAGATTGTCCCAGTTTCTTTCACTGATAGAGAATTCCCTCAAGGAAGCCCTGCAAACATCCTTCTATCTCAGCACTGGTCTGTCCTGTGGTCGAATCATAGGAGGAAGAGGCATGTTTACAGCACTCGGAAAAAAAAAGACAAAAAATCAGCAATAGAAAAGAAAAAACAAAGAACAATATATGGACCGCAACAGGATCGAGAGTATTACACAACAGGCCCTTTTTGGAATCCCCAGGGGAAAAGACAAAGAGGAAGACCAAGGAATTCTTGGAGAAGACAGATAGAAGCAGAGATGAAGATGATGGGGAAGACATGGAATGATCTTAAAAGAATGGCAAAAAACAGAACGACTTGGAAAGTGTTTGTTGAAGACCTATGCTCCACCAGGAGCTAAAAGGTAAAAGAGAACAGGATCGAACCCGTACACCCTGATACAGCGCCTTGCCACGAGAAGCCGAACTCTAGGGAATACTGCCAGCTCCACTAACTAAAAAAAATATCTATCATTGGCGATGTCTTTCACGCAGGTGTTCTCATGACTATAGCATAGGGTTACGATCACAGCTCGGGAATAAATTGTGTATCTGTATTTATATTTGGTCTCTTTTCGTCCTTAAGTTTGCATACACTATTTGTGCGGGAATAAACACTGACAGAAATAGAAGAAAGGGAAGATAAACACTGACAGAAGTAGAAGAAAGGGAAGGTAACCACTGACAGAAGTAGAAGAAAGGGAAGGTAAACACTGATAGAAGTAGAAGAAAGGGAAGATAACCACTGACAGAATTAGAAGAAAGGGAAGGTAAACACTGACAGAAGTAGAAGAAAGGGAAGGTAAACACTGACAGAAGTAGAAGAAAGGGAAGGTAACCACTGACAGAAGTAGAAGAAAGGGAAGGTATACACTGAGAGAAGTAGAAGAAAGGGAAGGTAACCACTGACAGAAGTAGAAAAAAGGGAAGGTAACCACTGACAGAAGTAGAAGAAAGGGAAGGTAAACACTGACAGAAGTAGAAGAAAAGGAAGGTAAACACTGACAGAAGTAGAAGAAAGGGAAGGTAAACACTGACAGAAGAAGAAAGGGAATGTAAACACTGACAGAAGTAGAAGAAAGGGAAGGTAACCACTGACAGAAGTAGAAGAAAGAGAAGCTAACCACTGACAGAAGCAGAAGAAAGGGAAGCTAACCACTGACAGAAGTAGAAGAAAGGGAAGGTAACCACTGACAGAAGTAGAAGAAAGGGAAGGTAACCACTGACAGAAGTAAATGAAAGAGAAGTTAACCACTCACAGAAGTAAAAGAAAGATAAGATAATCACTTACAGAAGTAAAAGAAAGACAAGATAACCACTGACAGATGTAAAAGAAAGAGAAGCTAACCACTGACAGAAGTAGAAGAAAGAGAAGTTAACCACTGATAGAAATAAAAGAAAGAGAAGCTAACCACTGACAGAATTAGAAGAAATATAAGATAACCACTGACAGAAGTAGAAGAAAGAGAAGCTAACCACCGACAGAAGTAGAAGAAAGTGAAGCTAACCACTGGCAGAAGTAGAAGAAAGTGAAGCTAACTACTGACAGAAGTAGAAGAAAGTGAAGCTAACCACTGAGAGAAGTAGAATAAAGAGAAGATAACCACTGACAGAAGTAGAAGAAAGAGAAGATAACCACTGACAGAAGTAGAATAAAGAGAAGATAACCACTGACAGAAGTAGAAGAAAGAGAAGATAACCACTGACAGAAGTAGAAGAAAGAGAAGATAACCACTGACAGAAATGGAAGAAAGAGAAGCTAACCACTGACAGAAGTATAAGAAAGTGAAGCTAACCACTGACAGAAGTAGAAGAAAGCGAAGCTAACCACTGGCAGAAGTAGAAGAAAGTGAAGCTAACTACTGACAGAAGTAGAAGAAAGTGAAGCTAACCACTGACAGAAGTAGAATAAAGAGAAGATAACCACTGACAGAAGTAGAAGAAAGAGAAGATAACCACTGACAGAAGTAGAAGAAAGAGAAGCTAACCACTGACAGAAGTAGAAGAAATATAAGATAACCACTGACAGAAGTAGAAGAAATATAAGATAACCACTGACAGAAGTAGAAGAAAGAGAAGCTGACCACTGACAGAAGTAGAAGCAATATAAGCTAACCACTGACAGAAGTAGAAGAAAGTGAAGCCAACCACTGACAGAAGTAGAAGAAAGAGAAGCTAACCACTGACAGAAGTATAAGATAGTGAAGCTAACCACAGACAGAAGTAGAAGAAAGTGAAGCTAACCACTGGCAGAAGTAGAAGAAAGTGAAGCTAACTACTGACAGAAGTAGAAGAAAGTGAAGCTAACCACTGACAGAAGTAGAATAAAGAGAAGATAACCACTGACAGAAGTAGAAGAAAGAGAAGATAACCACTGACAGAAGTAGAATAAAGAGAAGATAACCACTGACAGAAGTAGAAGAAAGAGAAGATAACCACTGACAGAAGTAGAAGAAAGAGAAGATAACCACTGACAGAAGTAGAAGAAAGAGAAGCTAACCACTGATAGAAGTATAAGAAAGAGAAGCTAACCACTGACAGAAGTAGAAGAAAGTGAAGCTAACCACTGGCAGAAGTAGAAGAAAGTGAAGATAACCACTGACAGAAGTAAAAGAAAGAGAAGCTAACCACTGGCAGAAGTAGAAGAAAGTGAAGCTAACTACTGACAGAAGTAGAAGAAAGTGAAGCTAACCACTGACAGAAGTAGAATAAAGAGAAGATAACCACTGACAGAAGTAGAAGAAAGAGAAGATAACCACTGACAGAAGTAGAATAAAGAGAAGATAACCACTGACAGAAGTAGAAGAAAGAGAAGATAACCACTGACAGAAGTAGAAGAAAGAGAAGATAACCACTGACAGAAGTAGAAGAAAGAGAAGCTAACCACTGATAGAAGTACAAGAAAGAGAAGCTAACCACTGACAGAAGTAGAAGAAAGTGAAGCTAACCACTGGCAGAAGTAGAAGAAAGTGAAGCTAACCACTGACAGAAGTAAAAGAAAGAGAAGCTAACCATTGACAGAAGTAAAAGAAAGAGAAGCTAACCACTGACAGAAGTAGAAGAAAGTGAAGCTAACCACTGACAGAAGTAGAAGAAAGTGAAGCTAACCACTGACAGAAGTAAAAGAAAGTGAAGCTAACCATTGACAGAAGTAAAAGAAAGAGAAGCTAACCATTGACAGAAGTAAAAGAAAGAGAAGCTAACCACTGACAGAAGTAGAAGAAAGAGAAGATAACCACTGACAGAAGTAGAAGAAAGTGAAGCTAACCACTGACAGAAGTAGAATAAAGAGAAGATAACCACTGACAGAAGTAGAAGAAAGAGAAGATAACCACTGACAGAAGTAGAAGAAAGAGAAGACAACCACTGACAGAAGTAGAAGAAAGAGAAGATAACCACCGACAGAAGTAGAAGAAAGAGAAGATAACCACTGACAGAAGTAGAAGAAAGAGAAGACAACCACTGACAGAAGTAGAAGAAAGAGAAGCTAACCACTGACAGAAGTAGACGAACGAGAAGTCAACCACTGACAGAAGTAAAAGAAAGAGAAGCTAACCACTGACAGAAGTAGAAGAAAGTGAAGCTAACCACTGACAGAAGTAAAAGAAAGAGAAGCTAACCATTGACAGAAGTAAAAGAAAGAGAAGCTAACCACTGACAGAAGTAGAAGAAAGTGAAGCTAACCACTGACAGAAGTAGAAGAAAAGGGGAGGGGGGGGGTCAACATAAATAAATGGCGGGAGGCAGTGGGTGATAGAGGTAGAAGTAAGTAGGAGGAGTGATGAATCTATATAGATAGCAACTCGCTGGCACTCTCGTCTATTTGGACACTAAGGAGTGGATGAGGAAGGGCAGTGTAACGTGACCATGGGGGTAACCCAGGTGTAACTTGCTCCAACTCTCACGCCGGCACACAAAGCGGAGGTGTCGTATTGCGAAACACGCAGAGCGGAAACTTGTAAAACGAAACAGTTCTAAACACGCTTGGTCGTAACGTCACACGTTAACGCCATATCGGAATACCCGAGTGTTACCGAACTTCTCCGAAGTTATATATCCGGGCGTGATACTGAAGGAGACATCACTGACACCAAGGGGAGGGTCCTGCTCCATTCTTGAGAACGCAATCTGACACATGCCCCGCCCACCGAATATATCTGTCTGTACCAACTGAACCACGTGACACGCTACATCTTCGGTTTATTTTTCCTATTTAATTACATGCAGCATTCCTGTAGATCTGGTAACTTGATGAAGACACTTGTACAAAGACGTCTTTCACGACTGGCGGTCAATCCGACACATCAAACCACATTCTTACAACGTATCACTACCATCATGTGCTATACCGGTTGCGAAGGCGATCAATTCCTTCCACAATCTTTAATCCACAGTGCATCGTATCAATCTTGCTATTGTTTCCATGCCATGACACCAAGCTACCCAGTATTTTCTCTCTTTGTCGTCCGCGATCTCTCTTTCCCTGTATTTTGCTAGTTGTAACCAAGTGTTCCAACTTTCCTCTTCTCATGATGTGCTCGAAATATGTCGATTTTTTTTTTCTGATGTTTTTTAGGAGCTCCCTTTTTGTGTTGGCCTCTTTGAGAACTTCCTCATTGGTCTTTTTAGCTGTCCAGGGAACTTTCAACATTCTTCTGAGAAATGCCATCTCTGTGATCTCTAATCGTCTTTTCATTTGTTTGTCTACTTTCCATGATTCGCGTCCATAGGTCCGAATTGGCTCTATCCAGCACCGATGAACTCTCGTTCTCACTTCTATGGATATATACCTGTTCCACAAGACGTTTCTCATTGTCCAACAGCATCTGCAACATTGAACGTTGTCGCTAGGACGTGTCTGACACGTCACACAGAACCCGAATCATTCTTCCAATGGGTGAAGCTTATTTCCCGCAACTTTCTGAGCTCATGGCGGTTTCCTACGAGTGGCCAGTTCTTATGAACTATACGTCACTTGGCGTGGCGGGGCTCTTTCCTTTTTCCTTTTTATAGAGCCCCGCCACGCCAAGTGACGTATAGCTCACGCCAAGTGACGTATAGGTCACGCCAAGTGACGTATAGGTACGCCAAGTGACGTATAGGTCACGCCAAGTGACGTATAGGTACGCCAAGTGACGTATAGGTACGCCAAGTGACGTATAGGTCACGCCAAGTGACGTATAGGTACGCCAAGTGACGTATAGGTACGCCAAGTGACGTATAGGTACGCCAAGTGACGTATAGGTACGCCAAGTGACGTATAGGTACGCCAAGTGACGTATAGGTACGCCAAGTGACGTATAGGTACGCCAAGTGACGTATAGGTACGCCAAGTGACGTATAGTTCACGCCAAGTGACGTATAGTTCACGCCAAGCGACGTACACGGGAATATGGTGTTAGTGACCATAATACGCCCGTGCCGCTTTACTTTCATAGAAAAAAATCCGGTCCCCATTTAAAGCTGGGTGAACCCGGAAACCCGTTATCACTCTTTCGCTTTGTAGTCCAGTTCACTAATCACTGAGCTATCGCGCTTCCGTGCTTATATTATCATCTTCACCATCATTATCAAGTACCATGTCTGCTGGTGTAGGTGATGATGTCTCTCCACAACATTTGATCTCGATAGTTATGTATCATTTTTGTTCTTGACCTTCTGCCAACACATTCTCTTAAGCTGTCTGGTATCTTTTCTCTTTGCTTCCCTCTATCTCTTCGTCCCTCAATTTTCCCAGCTGTTACAATATATTCCAGTTGTTCTCTTCTCATTACATGGCAAAAAAATGATGATTGTTTCTTCCTAATATTGAAAATTAGCTCTCTTTTTCCTTTGACCTCTTTCAGAACGTTTTTATTACATTTCATTGAATAATCATGGGTCGTGCTTATATAGGCACACACTATAACATGTTATATATTGCCTGTATAGATGCCACGATGCGGTTTGATAACTTGAGTATAGAAAGCAAGAATATATATGTCTCTCTGCGATCAAGACTCAATCAGAGTAGAATTCCAGACTCTCTTATGAAGTCAGCTGTCTGTTTAAGTGAATCGATTGCCCCATATAGTTTCTCTTCCAGGGAGGTGGGTGTGGACCATATTGCTCTTCTCAGGTGTACTGGGGGCAATCCTGTAGAACATGCGTTTCTGGTCAGCGGTAGTTTCTATCATAATTAGAGTCTGTTAGATCCAGTCTGATTGATTACTTGTTAAAATGTTGCACTGTGTACTACGCCAGTGGCCCAGTGCATCCGGTTTCAGCCAGCATTTTATTCAGGTTTGCTTTCCTTAGCCTTTGATTGTCCCCAATCTTCCTGCAAGGCAACAGATTGTCTTTTCTGTAGGGGAATTCTGCCCTTAGATGGTCGGCACTACCAGGTTTACGAGCACCATCTGCCCTTAGATGGTCGGCACTACCAGGTTTACGAGCACCATCTGCCCTTAGATGGTCGGCACTACCAGGTTTACGAGCACCATCTGCCCAAGCTTGATGTAGTAAATAGTTGGTGAATATACTGACATGGAAACAAATAACACCAGGGCTAAAACTAAGAATAGCAAAATGTTACATCTTCTCAATATTCCTGTATGGTGCAGAAACATGGACATTAGACTAGAAAACAGAACAGAAAATTGAAGCCATTGAAATGTGGATCTATAGAAGAATAGGTAGAATTGGATGGAAAGAAAAGAAAACAAACGATGAAGTTTTAAAACAACTAAAAATGAAAAGAGAACTACTAAACACAATTAGAAGAAGACAAATGAGATTTTTGTGGCATGCTAAAAGACACAACAGCCTAATAAAAGTAATCTTGGAAGGGAAAATACAAGGTAAAAGAGGCAGAGGTAGACCAAGACTAACATGGACGAGTAACATCAAAAGATGGACAAGTCAATCTATGACAATCTTGCACCATCAAAGCAAGACACAGAGTGGAATGGCGCTCCATGTTAGCCAACCTTCGATGCGGAGATGGACAAGTCAACCTATGACAATCTTGCACCATCAAAGCAAGACACAGAGTGTAATGGCGCTCCATGTTAGCCAACCTTCGTTGCGGAGATGGACAAGTCAACCTATGACAATCTTGCACCATCAAAGCAAGAGACAGAGCGGGATGGCCCTCCATGTTAGCCAACCTTCGTTGCGGAGATGGACAAGTCAATCTATGACAATCTTGCACCATCAAAGCAAGACACAGAGTGGAATGGCGCTCCATGTTAGCCAACCTTCGATGCGGAGATGGACAAGTCAACCTATGACAATCTTGCACCATCAAAGCAAGACACAGAGTGTAATGGCGCTCCATGTTAGCCAACCTTCGTTGCGGAGATGGACAAGTCAACCTATGACAATCTTGCACCATCAAAGCAAGAGACAGAGCGGGATGGCCCTCCATGTTAGCCAACCTTCGTTGCGGAGATGGACAAGTCAACCTATGACTATCTTGCACCATCAAAGCAAGAGACAGAGCGGGATGGCCCTCCATGTTAGCCAATCTTCTTTTCGGAGATGGACAAGTCAATCTATGACAATCTTGCACCATCAAAGCAAGACACAGAGCGGAATGGCCCTCCATGTTAGCCAACCTTCGATGCGGAGATGGCACTCGATGGTGACAAAGCAGTCAATGTAGTATTTGCGACAAGTTCAACGAAATGCCCAGTAGAAACGAAATACAAAGAAACATCGACTCAGATAGTGAAAACAACATCACGTGACAACAACATCACGTGACAACAACATCACGTGACAACAACATCACGTGACAACAACAACATTTAACGGTTGAAATAAGTTCTTGATTTTTGTTTATCAATCCCGCAGCTGTGTGACGTCACCTAGGGTTTGAAGTGTTTATCGCCACCCATCTCTATTCTAGGCTAGATGTTTGATCTTATCTAATGAGTTTATGCCTGTCTACTTTGCTTCTCTTATAAGTGTTCTTTTATGTCTCACTTTAGGATTCCTGATGTTTCCCATAGAAGAGTCTGTTTTGAAATTCTCTTGTTATCTCTTCTCAACACATGTCTATCCATTTTCTCTTCCTAATTGTAGATGAGATCGTAGGTTGCATGGCCATTTCTCTTATCTCTATATTAGTCTTGAATTCATTCCATTGTAGATGAGACCGTTGGTTGCATGACAATTTCTCTTATCTCTATATTAGTCTTGAATTCATTCCATTGTAGATGAGATCGTAGGTTGCTTGGCCATTTCTCTTATCTCTATATTAGTCTTGAACTCATTCCATTGTAGATGAGATCTTTGGTTGTATGAACATTTCTCTTATTTCAATAGAAGTAGTTAATTCTTTCCATTGTACACAGTGTATTCTTAGTCATGTCTTCAAAAGTGTTTAGTTTTCTCTCAATCTCTTGTGTTGTTTCCCAGCTTTCACCTGCCGTAGGTAGGAGCTGCTAATACGTTTGATTTGAATATTCTAAGTTTGGTTTAAAATAAATTCATGAAACAAATAATATATGAGACAAATAATATATGAGACAAATAATATATGAGACAAATAATATATGAGACAAATAATATATGAGACAAATAATATATGAGACAAATAATATATGAGACAGATAATATATGAGACAAATAATATATGAGACAGATAATATATGAGACAAATAATATATGAGACAAATAATATATGAGACAAATAATATATGAGACAAATAATATATGAGACGAATAATAATACATAAATATGATTACAATCAGTATAACCTTTTTCTTCTTCTACCTTTTTAGCTCCCTGTGGAGCATAGGTCTTCAACAAACACTTTCAGCTCCCTGTGGAGCATAGGTCTTCAACAAACACTTTCAGCTCCCTGTGGAGCATAGGTCTTCAACAAACACTTTCCAAGTCGTTCTGTTTTTTGCCATTCTTTTAAGATCATTCCATGTCTTCCCCATCATCTTCATCTCTGCTTCGATCTGTCTTCTCCAAGAATTCCTTGGTCTTCCTTTTTGTCTTTTCCCCTGGGGATTCCAAAAAGTGCCTGTAGTGTTATACTCTCAGTTGGCTTCCGTAGTGCGTGTCCTATCCAGCGCCATCGTCTTCGCTATATCTCTTTATCCACTGGTGTTTGACTGGTACATTTCCATAATTCTATGTTAGTGATTCTATGTCCGCCCGTGCGCTACCGGGGCCCGAAAGGGGAGTAAAGAATAGCGGCGCTGTACCCTACCAGGCATGTTCGTAAGAGGCGAGAAAGGAGGATTGGGCATGGGACTGGCTATCCCATACTGTAAAAAAAATAAGCCGAAAAACTTCACAAACTTGGACAAGTCAAAGAGAGATAAAGTAAATCTGCCATCCAGGAAAGATAAAGGCTCTCTGTCTAAGAGACGTATGACGCAAGCCGGTGAAAGCCGAAAAATCAGTATAATAGTATTCATTTATTATTATTTGTCTTCAGTCACTGGATACTAAGTATTCAGCCCTACCCTATCCTGAAGATACTTGTCTTTATAGGAAAATACAGATACACAATTTATCCCCGAGTTGTGATCGTAACCCTATGTCATGAGTACGCCTGCGTGAAAGACATTGCCAAAGATGGCAGCTTTTTTTTTTACGTTGCTTAGTTGGCCGTGTGCTCTAGCGTTTCTTTCTTGTGGCGAAGCGCTGTGTCGGAGAGTACGGGTTCAATTCTGATTCTATCGTTCTTTGTTTTCTTCCTGTTGATTATTTGTGAATTGTTTGTTTTTCTGAGTGTTGTAAACATGAATCATGGAGAATAAGACAACAGATAAGACAATCACTGGAGTCTGTAGAAATGTGGTTTTACAGAAGAATGTTGAGAATACCATGGACAGCAAAGAAGAGTAATGAAAACGTTCTGAAAAAGGTCAAAGCAAAAAGAGAGCTAATTTCCAATATTAGGAAGAAACAATCATCAGTTTTTGGCCATGTAATGAGAAGAGAACAACTGGAATATATTGTAACAACTGGGAAAATTGAGGGGCGAAGAGATAGAGAGAAGCAAAGAGAAAAAATATCAGACAACTTAAGAGAATTGCTTGACAGAAGGTCAACAACAGAAATGATCAATAACTGTCGAGATCGAAAGTTGTGGAGAGACATGATCACCTACGCCAGCAGGCCCGGTACGTGATGATGACTATCTTTTTGCTATTATTGGTGAGTCTTTTATATTTTCAGGGAGCCGCGATAGCTCATTGGTTAGTGAACTGGACTACAAAGGACAAGGGGTAGGGTTCGATCCCAACCAACGGCTTCCGGGTTCACCCAGCCTTAAATGGGTGCTGGATTTTTTCTGGGAAAGTAAAGCAGCACTGGCGTAATACCGACCACATTACCCCGAAAATCATGTGCTGAAGGTCTGTAAAATATAGGATCACTAACACCATATTCCCTATACCCCACTTGGCGTGACGGGGTTACTTTACTTTTTTTACTTTACTTTATTTTTTTGCTTTTTTTCCCTATAATGTCGAAAATTATAAAAATGTATAGCGCTTGATGAAGTTAGGACATCATTTTTTACTCCAAATCCGAACATATAAAACACAGTTAGTCGTTGGATTATCCGCATTGCACATCAAACAAAGAAATAAATGACAGCCAAGAGACTGCCATCTTCCGTGCGTTCATTACTGTGATTCGACTTCCTTGACTCGATGAACTAATCATCTTCAACGTCAGCCATGGACGCTCTGCGAAGTAGCCAAATGTGTTTACATGCATGTACCATTAATTCATGAATTGTATTTGAGTAATTGGCTACATGCATGTACCAATAATTCATGAATTGTATTTGAGTAATTTGCTACATGCCTGTCCCAAAAATTCATGAATTGTATTTGAGTAAGCTTGTCCCAATAATTCATGATTTGTATTTGAGTAACTGGCTACATGAATGTCCCAATAATTCATGATTTGTAGCTGAGTAACTGGCTACATGCATGTCCCAATAATTCATGATTTGTAGCTGAGTAACTGGCTACGTGCATGTCCCAATAATTCATGATTTGTATTTGAGTAACTGGCTACGTGCATGTCCTAATAATTCATGATTTGTAGCTGAGTAACTGGCTACATGCATGTCCCAATAATTTCAACATCATGTGCCACACCGGTTAGCGCAGGCAATTTCTCTCTCTGTTTACACTTAATCGTATCAGTTCTGTTGTTGATGTTTACAGTGCCATGACACGAAACTATCTAGTATCTTCTCTCTTTGGTCTCACCTTTTTCTCTTTCACCGTTTCTTGCCGGTTGTAACCAAGTATTCTAACTTTCCTCTTCTCATGATGTGTCCGAAAAATATCGATTGTTTTTTTTATGTTTTTTATGAGCTCTTTTTTTTTGTGTTGGCCTCTTTGAGAATTTGTTTTCCTCGATTTTTTTTTTTTTTAGCTGTCCTGGGAACTTTCAACATTTTTCGGAAAAATCCCATCTCTGTGGCCTCCTATCGTCTTTTCATTTGTTTGTCTACTGTCCATGATTCGCTTCCATAAGTCAGAACTGTCTTTGTTTATGTTGTATGATGGTGATGGCTGATTTTATTTTTTTGAGTAACCGGTTATATCCATGCCTTAATATGTTATTAATATGCTGCAGGGTCAGAACAGCAGCTGCAGGGTCAGAACAGCAGCTGCAGGGTCAGAACAGCAGCTGCAGGGTCAGAACAGCAGCAGCAGGGTCAGAACAGCAGCTGCAGGGTCAGAACAGCAGCTGCAGGGTCAGAACAGCAGCTGCAGGGTCAGAACAGCAGCTGCAGGGTCAGAACAGCAGCTGCAAGGTCAGAACAGCAGCTGCAGGGTCAGAACAGCAGCAGGTTACACAGACCACTTCGAAGTTAGATCAGGTGTAAGACAGGGGTGCGTACTATCCCCCCTACTGTTTATTACATACATGGACCATATATACAAGTTAGCCAACCCATCAGAGACAGAGGAGATCAACAAGCTTTTATTTGCAGACGATCAGGCACTAATACATGAAACAATAGAAGACCTACAAGAACACTTAAACAAACTCAACATCTCAGGCACAAAATACAACATGAAAATCAACATCAACAAAAAAGAAGTCATGAATGTCGTCAAAAATAAACAGAACATCAACATAACTATAGAAGGCAGACAACTAAAACAAGTAGAGAAATTCAAATACCTAGGAAGTCTAATGACAAAAGAAAATTCTCAAACAGCAGAGATAGAATCAAGATGCAACAAAGCTTGTCAAATCATAGGACAGTTATCACCACTATTGTCCAACAAGAAAATAACTCTAGAGGCAAAACGGGCAATCTACAATACAATCTTCATCCCAACGTTGTGCTAGAAATGCCAGACCTGGACCCTAGATGCAAGAACAATAAGAAAAATAACCTCTACAGAGATGAAATGTGTTAGACGAATGACAGGAAACAGTCTGAGAGATAAGATCAGAAATGAAGAACTGAGAAAAAAAGCTAGGAATAGCCCCCACCATAGAATATATAAGGAAACAACAGATAAAATGGTTTGGCCACGTGACAAGGTAGAAAGAACAAAACACAACGAGCCTTCAACAAACGTTGTGAGAACACCAGACCCAAGGGTCGACCACGAAAAAGATGGGTCGATGGAATATTAGAAGCACTAGGAAACATAACAGCAGCAGAGGCGAACAGAAGAGCAAAAGACCGCAAATTATATCTCCCCTCGACGCTGAAAGGCAGATGAGGAAGGAAATAAGAAGAAGAAGAATATGTTATTATTTGTTACTGAATTATTATTTGTTACTGGATTATTATTTGTTACTGGATTATTATTTGTTACTGGATTATTATTTGTTACTGTATTATTAATTGTTACTGTATTATTATTTGTTACTGTATTATTATTTGTTACTGTATTATTATTTGTTACAAAAGTATTATTATTTGTTACTGGATTATTATTTGTTACTGGATTATTATTTGTTACTGTAATGTTATAGAAAGTACGATCATGTATATAAAAAAATAAAACTAAAGTACCCCCGTCACGCCAAGTGGCGTATAGGGAATATGGTGTTAGTGACCATAAATTTTACAGACTTTCGGTACATGATTTTTGGGGTAATGTGGTCGGTATTACGCCCGTGCCGCTTTACTTTCCCAGAAAAAAATCCGGTACCAATTAAAGGCTGGGTGAACCCGGAAACCGTCGGTTGGGATCGAACCCTACCTCTTGTCCTTTGTAGTCCATTTCACTAACCACTGAGCTATCGCGGGTCCTACCTTCATGTATTGTTCAATGAATAATAATTTCTTTCTTTCTTTCTTTTTTATTCTTTCTTTCTTTCTTTCTTCTTTCTGTCTTTCTTTCTTTCGTTCTTTTTTCATCTCTCTTTCTTCTTTCTTTCTTTGTTTCTTTTTTCTTTCTTTCTTTCTGCTTTCGTTCTTTCCTTTTTTCTTTCTTTCTTTCTTTCTTTCTATATTTCTTCCACTCTAACAAGGACTAAGCGTGGGCGTAAACACTTTGTCTTGTGGTTTGCACCAGAGCTCTGTATTTGCGTTTTTCGGCCCGATGCATCCGAGTTATGTGTGAAATTTGTGTGTATTGGTTTGCATGGCCTCATCAATCCCTATTTGCTGGGCCAGACTTGATAGTCTGTTTACAGCAGCACCACTGGGGTGCGGAGGAAAGTCTTGATCTGTTCTGTTGTTTGCTGACTCTGATGCAAACAGTCAAGTGTTAATCGCTGACGCTATCAGACCTGGTGGGCGTCTTGGCCATTGATTCATGATTTGTTATTGAGTAACTGATTACATGTGTGTCCACTGATTCATGATTTGTTATTGAGTAACTGATTACATGTGTTTCCACTGATTCATGATTTGTTATTGAGTAACTGATTACATATGTGTCAACTGATTCATGATTTGTTATTGAGTAACTGATTACATATTTGTCCACTGATTCAGGATTTGTTATTGAGTAACTGATTACATATTTGTCCACTGATTCAGGATTTGTTATTGAGTAACTGATTACATATTTGTCCACTGATTCAGGATTTGTTATTGAGTAACTGATTACATATTTGTCCACTGATTCAGGATTTATTATTGAGTAACTGATTTTATGTTTTTTGTTCACTGATTCATGATTTGTTATTGAGTAACCGATTAAACGTGCCCACTTATTTGTTATTTGTTACTGATTGACAAGCATTCTATTTTTGTGTTGCTTGCAGGTTTCATTCAAGATGACAGCGACCTATCGCAGGCTCAAACCCCGACCACTCCGGCAGGTAGCAGCTCCGCCAGCCGACGACTGCGCACCGCCTACACCAACACCCAACTTCTGGAGCTGGAGAAAGAGTTCCACTTCAACAAATATCTCTGCCGACCCAGGAGGATCGAGATCGCAGCTTCCCTGGACTTGACGGAGCGACAGGTGAAGGTGTGGTTCCAGAACCGACGAATGAAGTACAAGCGACAGTCGCACGGTGGACGCTCGAAGGATGGCGTTAAGAGCGATGATGATCGGGAGGATGAGAACAGCAATATGGCGATGGATGACACGATCTCCGTGAGCTCTAGCGATATCATGAAGGACGACGATAGAAAAAGCGAGAAGGATGCAGGTAAACGTGACTGTTATCAGTCTCCACCTCGAGTGGCGAGTAGTCACGTTAAGGATGAGAGCGAGTTACGTAACCTAAATGCAGAGGATGAGAAAAGAATCGAAAATGCCGTTGATAACTTTCTGGAGTTAAAGTCACCGCAGGTTGCGGAAAAGACATCAGTTGGAAACGGGAAGAAAAGAAAGTACAACCTCAGTAAAGGCTCGTTGAAGAAAGGTAATGATGATGAGGTGAATGAG
>JAVIAB010000105.1:4070091-4255091 GCA_032433765.1 Megaustenia siamemsis
TAAAATGTCACAAATCTGTCATCGTTTCTGACATTTGCTCCTATTTGTTTCTGTTTAATTATTTCTTCTATGATGGTCAGTGTTTTTTTTTTAATCCTGAGATGTAGTTTTGATTCTTGTTCACATCTTTAGGGATGATGTTTTTTATTTGCGAGTTGAAAATGTCTCATGGTTAGGTGGCTAGCTCGTCTCATGGTTAGGTGGCTAGCTTGTCTGATGGTTGGGTGGCTAGCTTATCTCATGGTTAGGTGGCTAGCTCGTCTAATGGTTAGGTGGCTAGCTCGTCTCATGGTTGGGTGGCTAGCTCGTCTCATGGTTAGGTGGCTAGCTCTTCTCATGGTTAGGTGGCTAGCTCGTCTCATGATTAGGTAGCTAGCTCGTCTCATGGTTGGGTGACTAGCTCGTCTCATGATTAGGTGGCTAGCTCGTCTCATGGTTAGGTGGCTAGCTCGCCTCATGGTTAGGTGGCTAGCTCGTCTCATGGTTTGGTGGCTAGCTCGTCTCATGGTTAGGTGGCTAGCTCGTCTCATGGTTAGGTGGCTAGCTCGTCTCATGGTTAGGTGGCTAGCTCGTCTCATGGTTAGGTGGCTAGCTCGTCTCATGGTTAGGTGGCTAGCTCGTCTCATGGTTAGGTGGCTAGCTCGTCTCATGATTAGGTGGCTAGCTCGTCTCATGGTTGGGTGGCTAGCTCGTCTCATGGTTAGGTGGCTTGATCGTCTCATGGTTGGGTGGCTAGCTCGTCTCATGGTTAGGTGGCTAGCTCGTCTCATGATTAGGTGGCTAGCTCGTCTCATGGTTAGGTGGCTAGCTCGTCTCATGGTTAGGTGGCTAGCTCGTCTCATGGTTAGGTGGCTAGCTCGTCTCATGGTTAGGTGGCTAGCTCGTCTCTTGGTTAGGTGGCTAACTCGTCTCATGGTTAGGTGGCTTGCTCGTCTCATGGTTGGGTGGCTAGCTCGTCTCATGGTTGGGTGGCTAGCTCGTCTCATGGTTGGGTGGCTAGCTCGTCTCATGGTTAGGTGGCTAGCTCGTCTCATGGTTAGGTGGCTAGCTCGTCTCATGGTTAGGTGGCTAGCTCGTCTCATGGTAAGGTGGCTAGCTCGTCTCATGGTTAGGTGGCTAGCTCGTCTCATGGTTAGGTGGCTTGCTCGTCTCATGGTTGGGTGGCTAGCTTGTCTCATGGTTAGGTGGCTTGCTCGTCTCATGGTTAGGTGGCTAGCTCGTCTCATGGTTAGGTGGCTAGCTCGTCTCATGGTTAGGTGGCTAGCTCGTCTCATGGTTAGGTGGCTAGCTCGTCTCATGGTTAGGTGGCTAGCTCGTCTCATGGTTAGGTGGCTTGCTCGTCTCATGGTTGGGTGGCTAGCTCGTCTCATGATTGGGTGGCTAGCTCGTCTCATGGTTGGGTGGCTAGCTCGTCTGGCTAGCTCGTAAGAAGATAATTATATACATATATACACACACACACACAGAGAGAGAGAGAGAGCGCGAGAGAAAGAGAGAAAGAGAGAGAGAGAATAAGAAGGAAATAAAAGAGAATATTTCGAGCCTTTAAGAATTCTGTTGAAGAAAACAAATATATATATATTTAGTTGAGTAATATATAAATGAACACAACATGCCCTTTTTTGGAATCCCCAGGGGAAAAGACAAAGAGGAAGACCAAGGAATTCTTGGAGTAGACAGACAGAAGCAGAGATGAAGATGATGGGGAAGACATGGAACGATCTTAAAAGAATGGCAAAAAACGGAACGGCTTGGAAAGTGTTTTTGTTGAAGACATATGCTCCACATGGAGCTGAAAGTGTTTGTTGAAGACCTATGCTCCACATGGAGCTGAAAGTGTTTGTTGAAGACCTGTGCTCCACATGGAGCTGAAAGGTAGAAGGAGAATATATCAATGAAACAAGTACGACACATGTTAGAATCAAATCATAATAACTAGTGTCAAGTACCAGAGACTAACTGGGTGCCGGGATAGCTCAGTGGTTAGTCAACTGGACTACAAAGGATAAGATACTGGTTTCGTTCTAGGGTCACCCAGCCTTTAATTGGTACTGGATTTTTTCTAGGAAAGTAAGGCGGCACGGGCGTAATACTGACCACATTACCCCAAAAATTAAGTGCCGCAGGTCTGTAACAATTGTAATCAACAAACACCATATTCCCTATACGACACTTGGCTAACTAAAGGCTAACCAGCATATCAACTATACAGGGTTTTAGACGACAAGGTCGGCTTAGCATTCGAGGCTTTGGTAGAAATTAAAAACTGGTTGGTCTCGAGATAGAGAGGTTGTGAGTTCAAATCCCGGCTACACCAGTTGGGATTTTTATTTATGATTTCTCTCTGCGGCAACCACCCCTGGTCTCAGCAGCGATGCCCGGCTTGAAACGTCAATTACTCATCGACGGAAAAAAATATGAGTACCTTCGAAGTTGGAGTTATCTGCCTGTGCGGCGAGGGGCCCCTGTGTACATGGCTATGAGGGACAAATTCAATTCCTCATCTCTAGGGGACTTCGAGAAGTGGGAAGGACACAGGACTTCAACAACCATGAGTCCACGCCACTTCGGATGAAAGAGATGGGAGTTAAAATGGGCACAGCCAGAAACGAGAAACTTAGTGGCCGTGTAAGAAGACTTATCAACCAAGACAGAACTGGAGTCGTCAGTCGCTGGACGGGACTTGCTGAGGAGGGGATCTGACCACCTATGGACATGTTGGAAGTGCAATGATGTTGACTCCGAAATAACTCAATGATGATGACCCGCAAATAACTGACTAACTCAATGATGATGACCCGCAAATAACTCAATGATGATGACCCGCAAATAACTCAATGATGATGACCCGCAAATAACTCAATGATGATGACCCGCAAATAACTCAATGATGATGACGCGCAAATAACTCAATGATGATGACACGCAGATAACTCAATGATGATGACCCGAAAATAACTCAATGATGATGACCCGCAAATAACTCAAAGATGATGAACCGCAAATAACCCAATGATGAGGACCCGCTAATAACTCAATGATGATGACCCGCAAATAACTCAATAACTCAATGATAATGACCCGCAAATAACTCAATAACTCAATGATGATGACCCGCAAATAACTCAATAACTCAATGATGACCCGCAAATAACTCAATAACTCAATGATAATGACCCGCAAATAACTCAATAACTCAATGATGATGACCCGCAAATAACTCAATAACTCAATGATGACCCGCAAATAACTCAATAACTCAATGATAATGACCAGCAAATAATTCAATAACTCAAAGGGACTCTTCCCAGATGTGAAAACTGTCGAAAACAGAAGAAGAAAAAAACAGGTCAAGGAATGCGACCCGAGGAAGACCTCACACACAGACAAGTTTTGTAGATATCCTGCAGCGGCAGGGATTAACAACTGTAAATGCGATACACTTAGCTGGGACAAATAAATTGCAGCGTCTCGATACTCTTCATATGTAGCTAGGATACGGCACATGATTGTGGTGGCAACTCGCATTTGAAGCAAGTGAGATTTTTATAACATTTTCTGCAGCAGAAACTCATTCAGTGAGTTATCATCTGTTGAGTTACAGGGTGTCTGTGTGTGAGTCTTGACTGAGTTGATAGCTCTCGACCAGAAATCATCTCATTTATAATTGTGTTGATACATGGACAACAGCGAAACAGAACAAAACTTAGGACGGGGAAAGGGGGGGGGGACAGATTACATTAGGATGGGCTGAATCAAGGGAATAGAACAAATTAGTACGGGTTGAGGGAAGAGAATATAACAAATTAGGACGGGTTGAGGGAAGAGAATAGAACAAATTAGGACGGGTTGAGGGAGGGAGAATAGAGCAAATTAGGACGGGTTGAGGGAAGAGAATAGAACAAATTAGGACGGGTTGAGGGACGGAGAATAGAGCAAATTAGGACGGGTTGAGGGAAGAGAATAGAACAAATTAGGACGGGTTGAGGGAAGAGAATAGAACAAATTAGGACGGGTTGAGGGAGGGAGAATAGAGCAAATTAGGACGGATTGAGGGAAGAGAATAGAACAAATTAGGACGGGTTGAGGGAAGAGAATAGAACAAATTAGGACGGGTTGAGGGAGGGAGAATATAACAAATTAGGACGGGTTGAGGGAAGAGAATATAACAAATTAGGACGGGTTGAGGGAAGAGAATAGAACAAATTAGGACGGGTTGAGGGAGGGAGAATAGAACAAATTAGGACGGGTTGAGGGAAGAGAATAGAACAAATTAGGACGGGTTGAGGGAGGGAGAATAGAACAAATTAGGACGGGTTGAGGGAAGAGAATATAACAAATTAGGACGGGTTGAGAGAAAAGAATATAACAAATTAGGACGGGTTGAGAGAGGGAGAATAGAACAAATTAGGACGGGTTGAGGGAAGAGAATATAACAAATTAGGACGGGTTGAGAGAAAAGAATATAACAAATTAGGACGGGTTGAGTGAGGGAGAATAGAACAAATTAGGACGGGTTGAGGGAAGAGAATATAACAAATTAGGAAGGGTTGAGAGAAAAGAATATAACAAATTAGGACGGGTTGAGTGAGGGAGAATAGAACAAATTAGGACGGGTTGAGGGAAGAGAATATAACAAATTAGGCCGGGTTGAGGGAGGGAGAATATAACAAATTAGGACGGGTTGAGTGAGGGAGAATAGAACAAATTAGGACGGGTTGAGGGAAGAGAATATAACAAATTAGGACGGGTTGAGAGAAAAGAATATAACAAATTAGGACGGGTTGAGTGAGGGAGAATAGACAAATTAGGACGGGTTGAGGGAAGAGAATATAACAAATTAGGACGGGTTGAGAGAAAAGAATATAACAAATTAGGACGGGTTGAGTGAGGGAGAATAGAACAAATTAGGACGGGTTGAGGGAAGAGAATATAACAAATTAGGCCGGGTTGAGGGAGGGAGAATATAACAAATTAGGACGGGTTGAGGGAAGAGAATATAACAAATTAGGACGGGTTGAGGGAAGAGAATATAACAAATTAGGACGGGTTGAGTGAGGGAGAATAGAACAAATTAGGACGGGTTGAGTGAGGGAGATTAGAACAAATTAGGACGGGTTGAGGGAAGAGAATATAACAAATTAGGACGGGTTGAGGGAGGGAGAATATAACAAATTAGGACGGGTTGAAGGAAGAGAATATAACAAATTAGGACGGGTTGAGGGAAGAGAATATAACAAATTAGGACGGGTTGAGTGAGGGAGAATAGAACAAATTAGGACGGGTTGAGTGAGGGAGAATAGAACAAATTAGGACGGGTTGAGTGAGGGGGAATAGAACAAATTAGGACGGGTTGAGGGAAGAGAATATAACAAATTAGGACGGGTTGAAGGAGGGGAATATAACAAATTAGGACGGGTTGTGGGAGGGGAATATAACAAATTAGGACGGGTTGAGGGAGGGGAATATAACAAATTAGGACGGGTTGTGGGAGGGGAATATAACAAATTAGAACGGGTTGTGGGAGGGGAATATAACAAATTAGGACGGGTTGTGAGAGGGGAATATAACAAATTAGGACGGGTTGAGGGAGGGGAATATAACAAATTAGGACGGGTTGAGGGAGGGGAATATAACAAATTAGGACGGGTTGTGGGAGGGGAATATAACAAATTAGGACGGGTTGAGGGAGGGGAATATAACAAATTAGGTCGGGTTGAGGGAGGGGAATATAACAAATTAGGACGGGTTGTGGGAGGGGAATATAACAAATTAGGACGGGTTGAGGGAAGGAGAATAGAAGGAGTGGCATTACAGGAGGAGGGTTGTGTTGAGAGAAGATACACTTGAAGAGGATAAGGGAAAACAGAGGTTGGGGGAATTGGAGGAGGAGGGTTAGAGAAGTGAGAGAAATAGAGGGGAGGGGAGAAAAAGAAGAAGGGGGAGGGAAACAAAGGGGGGAGAGAAAGAGAGGGGAAGAAAAAAGAATGGGGGAGAGAAAGAGATGGGAGAAGCAGAGGAAGGGGTAAGAAACAAAAGGAGAAGAAGAAACGAGGGGGCAGAAAGAGAGAGGAAAAAATAAAGGAAGGGGGAAGAAACAAAGGAGAAGAGGGAAACAAAGGGGACAGAGAAGCTGGGGCAGAGAACAGAGGGGGAGAAATACAGAAACATGGGTACAGATGAGAGAAAGAGAGAAAAAAATGGGAGGAGAAAACGAAGAGGGAGAGAAACATGTGGGGAGATGAGAAACAGAGGAGATAAGACTTCTAGAAGAGATACACCGAGAAGAGAAACAGTGAGAGAGTAGATAGAAACAATGACAGAATAGACAGAAACAATGAGAGAATAGACAGAAACAATGAGAGAGTAGAGTAACAGTGAGAGAATGGATAGAGACAATGAGAGTAGAATGGCAGTGAGAGAGTAGATAGAGTCAATGAGAGTAGAATGACAGTGAGAGAGTAGATAGAGACAATGAGAGAATAAAATGACAGTGAGAGAGTAGATAGAGACAATGAGAGAATAAAATGACAGTGAGAGAGTAGATAGAGTCAATGAGAGTAGAATGACAGTGAGAGAGTAGATAGAGACAATGAGAGAGTAGAATGACAGTGAGAGAGTAGATAGAGACAATGAGAGAATAGACAGAAACAATGAGAGAATAGACAGAAACAATGAGAGAATAGACAGAAACAATGAGAGAGTAGAATAACAGTGAGAGAATGGATAGAGACAATGAGAGAGTAAAATGACAGTGAGAGAGTAGTTAGAGATAATGAGAGAGTAGAATGACAGTAA
This sequence comes from Megaustenia siamemsis, assembly GCA_032433765.1. Classification (NCBI taxonomy): domain Eukaryota; kingdom Metazoa; phylum Mollusca; class Gastropoda; order Stylommatophora; family Ariophantidae; genus Megaustenia; species Megaustenia siamemsis. The sequence continues at coordinate 4,076,890 of JAVIAB010000105.1, forward strand.
GAGAGTAGATAGAGACAATGAGAGAGTAGAATGACAGTGAGAGAATGGATAGAGACAATGAGAGAGTAAAATGACAGTGAGAGAGTAGTTAGAGACAATGAGAGAGTAGAATGACAGTGAGAGAGTAGATAGAGACAATGAGAGAGTAGAATAACAGTGAGAGAGTAGTTAGAGACAATGAGAGAGTAGAATGACAGTGAGAGAGTAGTTATAGACAATTAGAGAGTAGAATGACAGTGAGAGAGTAGATAGAGACAATGAGAGAGTAGAATAACAGTGAGAGAGTAGTTAGAGACAATGAGAGAGTAGAATGACAGTGAAAGAGTAGTTAGAGACAATGAGAGAGTAGAATGACAGTGAGAGAGTAGATATAGACAATGAGAGAGTAGAATGACAGTGAGAGAGTAGTTAGAGACAATGAGAGAGTAGAATGACAGTGAGAGAGTAGTTAGAGACAATGAGAGAGTAGAATGACAGTGAGAGAGTAGATAGAGACAATGAGAGAGTAGAATGACAGTGAGAGAGTAGATAGAGACAATGAGAGAGTAGAATGACAGTGAGAGAGTAGATAGAGACAATGAGAGAATGTGACTGTGATTGTGGAAACAGAAACAATGAAATAGAATGACAATGAGAGAAAAAAAGAGTGAGAGAAGAGATCGAATTAGTTGTAACGTTATGGATGAGACTGAAGAGGGATAAAGTGTGAGAGAAGACAGAGACTCTGAGAAATGTGAAGGAAACAATGAGAGAGAAAAGAGATTGAGAGATAAGATAGGGAAACAATGAGAGAATAAAGAGAATGCGAGATGAGAGAGAGAAGGAGCAGAAAGACCTAAGGTTCTGTCGCACAGTGAAATTAGAGTTTAAGATGAACCATCCACTGTGCTGATGTCGGATGTGTTGGGCCGAAAGGCGTAAATGTCACAGTCATACTGCAAACCACAACACAACGCAGACACGCCCACTTAACGTCCTTTTAAGGGCGGATGACGGTGTGATGGTGGTGTGATTCTTCAGTCATGGAGTAAGGATTTTTATTTACGATTTCTCTCTCCGGCAACCACCACTGGCCTCAGCAGCGAGGCCCCGGCTTGAAACGTCAATTACTCATGGACGGAAAAAATATGAGTACCTCCGAGGTCGGAGTTATCTGCCTGTGCGGCGAGGGACCCTTGTGCATACGGCTGCCAGGAAAAATGGATTAACACGAAAAATTCAGTTCCTAGTCTCTAGGGACCTCGTCAGAGGTAAAAGCTGGCGAAAGAAAAAAAAATTTAAACTGCCTCCAGCGGGAATCGAACACAGTTTGTCCGAATGATGTTAGCCCAGTTGGGTCGTTGTCCCAACTAGGCCACTGAGGCTCCCACAAAGCTTTCGAGTGAAGGGTGCACGAGGCATGACAACCGGTTGATGGTTTAACGTAGACGATATTCGCTAGTCAGAACACAAAAGCCGTCGACACAGCATCATGGCTGATAAGATTAGTAAAGAGCGGAGCTCAGGGGCGACAAGTCACAGCAAGCAATAGCTTAGCTTACTCAGAATGTAACTCAATGACGAATGTGTTCTGCTTTGATTAGTTTCAATCTCAAAGGATGAGAATTTGCTTCCTTGCTTGAGTTCGCCTGATGGCTCAAGGAATATACCTTCTCATCATGGGGGCCTCTGTAGCCTAGTTGAGGGCCTCTGTAGCCTAGTTGAGAGCCTCTGTAGCCTAGTTGGGGGCCTCTGTAGCCTAGTTGGGGGCCTCTGTAGCCTAGTTGAGGGCCTCTGTAGCCTAGTAGAGGGCCTCTGTAGTCTAGTTTGGGGCCTCGGTAGCCTAGTTGGGAGACTCTGTAGCCTAGTTGAGGGCCTCTGTAGCCTAGTTGAGGGCCTCTGTAGCCTAGTTGAGGGCCTCTGTAGCCTAGTTGAGGGCCTCTGTAGCCTAGTTGAGGGCCTCTGTAGCCTAGTTGACGGCCTCTGTAGCCTAGTTGAGAGCCTCTGTAGCCTAGTTGAGGGCCTCTGTAGCCTAGTTGAGGGCCTCTGTAGCCTAGTTGACGGCCTCTGTAGCCTAGTTGGGGGCCTCTGTAGCCTAGTTGGGGGCCTCTGTAGCCTAGTTGAGGGCCTCTGTAGCCTAGTTGAGGGCCTCTGTAGATAAGTTGAGAGCCTCTGTAGATAAGTTGAGAGCCTCTGTTGCCTAGTTGAGAGCCTCTGTAGCATAGTTGGGGGCCTCTGTAGCCTAGTTGAGGGCCTCTGTAGCCTAGTTGAGGGCCTCTGTAGATAAGTTGAGAGCCTCTGTAGCCTAGTTGAGAGCCTCTGTAGCCTAGTTTGGGGCCTCTGTAGCCTAGTTGGGGGCCTCTGTAGCCTAGTTGGGGGCCTCTGTAGCCTAGTTTGGGGACTCGGTAGCCTAGTTGGGAGCCTCTGTAGCCTAGTTGGGGGCCTCTGTAGCCTAGTTGACGGCCTCTGCAGCCTAGTTGGGGGCCTCTGTAGCCTAGTTGAGGGCCTCTGTAGTCTAGTTTGAGGCCCCTGTTGCCTAGTTGGGAGCCTCTGTAGCCTATTTGGGGGCCTCGGTAGCCTAATTGGGGACCTTTTTAGCCTAGTTGGGAGCCTCTGTAGCCTATTTGGGGGCCTCTGTAGTCTAGTTTGGGGCCTCGGTAGCCTAGTTGGGAGACTGTAGCCTAGTTGGGGGCCTCTGTAGCCTAGTTGAGGGCCTCTGTAGCCTAGTTGAGGGCCTCTGTAGATAAGTTGAGAGCCTCTGTAGCCTAGTTGAGAGCCTCTGTAGCCTAGTTGGGGGCCTCTGTAGCCTAGTTGGGGGCCTCTGTAGCCTAGTTTGGGGCCTCGGTAGCCTAGTTGAGGGCCTCTGTAGCCTAGTTGGGGGCCTCTGTAGCCTAGTTGACGGCCTCTGTAGCCTAGTTGAGGGCCTTTGTATCCTAGTTGAGGGCCTCTGTAGCCTAGTTGAGGGCTTCTGTAGCCTAGTTGAGGGCCTCTGTAGCCTAGTTGAGGGCCTCTGTAGCCTAGTTGAGGGCCTCTGTAGTCTAGTTTGAGGCCCCTGTTGCCTAGTGCAGAGCCTCTGTAGCCTATTTGGGGGCCTCGGTAGCCTAGTTTGGGACCTTTTTAGCCTAGTTGGGAGCCTCTGTAGCCTATTTGGGGGCCTCTGCAGCCTAGTTGGGGGCCTCGATAGCCTAGTTGCGGGCCTCTGTAGACTAGTTGGGAAAACCAGCCGACTGGGCTACCGACGTTCGGACAACCCGTGTCAGTCGATTCCCGCTAGAAGCAGTGTGAATTGTGCTCTTGGTTGGAAAAAAAAAATATATCCCCGCGAGTTGGACCCGGCCGCTGGCAGAAATGGCTACCAGGGTAGTACTCTGGGAAGGTGAGGAATGCCACCTCGCATCGTGATTTTCGATGCTTGAAGCGACACTATCCAGACGTCTCCGAACACTTCTGGATAGGCAGCCGAGCACATATGGTTGGAAACTCGCGTGCTAAGACGCCGGTTCAAGTCTCGTACTTTACCTTCACATCATGTGCCCTTAAGAGGGCGTTAAGTGTGCGCGTCTGCCTGGAGTTGTGGTTTGCAGTATAACTGTGATATTTGCGCCTTTCGTCCCAACACATCCGACTTCAGCTCGACATTTTTTAGTACCGGGTTGTCTTCCCTCTTCAATCCCCACCTGCTTGGCCAGACTAGACAGGTTAGTATGTTACTGGAGGCACCACGAAGAGGTGGAGCAGGATCTGGATGGTTCTGGTTCATCGATCCTGGCGCAAGCCGTCAACTGTGGGTCGCTGACAGCTTCCAGCTCCGGTGCTGGGAGATGACTTTTGCCTCCGAATGAGAATATAGAGATGATTATGATGATAATATTTGCCGACAACTGTCAGTGTGTACACCAGCATCTGCCAGTCATTGGGCTATTTCGTTGGAAACTGACCATATACTGACCATTGACTGACCATTGACTGAACTTGGATTGAACTTGGACTGAACTTTGACTGAACTTTGACTGAACTTTGACTGAACTTTGACTGAACTTTGACTGAATAATTCTACATTAAATTTTTGGACATCTCCGCTGTCTTAGAAGTTTCTTTTTTGGTGTCATGGTGTTATGTTATGTCACATGTCGTATCACGATTTATAGTTTAGCCACTTGTGTCACTTTATATAGTCTAGTCACATGTTGTGTCCAGATGTATAGTCTAGTCACATGCGTCACAGTTTATTGTCTAGTCTCATGTGTCCAGATGTATAGTCTAGTCACATGTCGTGTAACAATGTATAGTGTAGTCACATGTTGTGTCCAGATGTATAGTCTAGTCACATGTATCACAATTTATTGTCTAGTCACATGTCGTGTCCAGATATATAGTCTAGTCACATGTCGTGTCACAATTTGTAGTCTAGTCACATTTTGTGTCACAATTTATTGTCTAGTCACATGTTGCATCCAGATGTATAGTCTAGTCACATGTTGCATCCAGATGTATAGTATAGTCACATGTTGTGTCCAGATGTATAGTCTAGTCACATGTTGCATCCAGATGTATAGTCTAATCACATGTTGTGTCCAGATGTATAGTCTAGTCACATGTTGCATCCAGATGTATAGTCTAGTCACATGTTGTGTCCAGATGTATAGTCTAGTCACATATTGCATCCAGATGTATAGTCTAGTCACATGTTGTGTCCAGATGTATAGTCTAGTCACATGTTGTGTACAGATGTATAGTCTAGTCACATGTTGTGGTCAGATGTATAGTCTAGTCACATGTCGCATCCAGATGTATAGTCTAGTGACATGTTGTGTCCAGATGTATAGTCTAGTCACATGTATCACAATTTATTGTCTAGACACATGTTGCATCCAGATGTATAGTCTAGTCACATGTCGTGTCACAATTTATTGTCTAGTCACATGTCGTGTCAAAATTTATTGTCTAGTCACATGTCGTGTCACAATTTATAGTCTAGTCACATGTCGTGTCACAATTTATAGTCTAGTCACATGTCGTGTCACAATTTATAGTCTAGTCACATGTCGTGTCACAATTTATAGTCTAGTCACATGTCGTGTCCAGATGTATAGTTTAATCACATGTCGTGTCACAATTTATTGTCTAGCCACATGTCGTGTCCAGATGTATAGTCTAGTCACATGTGTCACAATTTATAGTCTAGTCACATGTCGTGTCCAGATGTATAGTTTAGTCACATGTGTCACAATTTATAATCTAGTCACATGTCGTGTCCAGATGTATAGTCTAGTCACATGTGTCACAATTGATTGTCTAGTTATGGATATGACGTCATGGGACGCACCAAGATGGACGCGTTCAAGCCATGGTTTACACAATGTTGACTTTTAATATCACGCTATCTGTTATCACAGCGAGTTGACGGATTTTTAGAAATGTAACCACGGGTTTGATAATAAATGTTTGTACATAGTTCGTTAACCACCGCTGTAGATTAAGACTTTATTCTGCTGGCTTCGTTCGTGACATTGGAAGCTAATGACCTAACTTGTGCAGACGGTTGGTTTGGGGCAAATTGTACGTTACAATGTCACTGCTATAATGACTCAGTTTGTGACAAAACTACAGGGACATGCCCAAACAATGACAGTTGTCAGCACGAATATTTCGGACCCCGGTGTCAGTACTTGGATCTCGTTTACAAATACGCCCAAAAATCTGAACCTACTTTCCTGTTTGATAACAACGACACCACATGTAATCCGGACGCAGATTATACATCAGTTGAGGCAACTCTCAATCAATCTTTGCCGTTCTCCTGGTTTAGGATTTATGTGAATGACTTAACATATCTGGACAGTTTCACGGTAAAACTAAATGGTTCTGCCTCATGTAACAATGAATCAAGGTTTGTAGTTAGTTCGCATGAGATTGATGTCTTTTGCTCTGGGGCTGGTCTGATCAACAAGGTAAGGATTGAATGGGCGATAGTTGCAAATATCTGCTCCATCTACATTGGCGGGGGTCGGAATGTGGCTATCAAATCATACCCAAATATTTCTTTGAACACTATTGTAGTCACCACACAAGCGACAATGGCACACATTAAGATTGAGTTCTCACTGACCATTTCGCAGGCCGTCAGTGCACTGACGGCGTGTGAGGTGCAAACATTTGCAGACCACTATTGTCTGGACGGGCATTCTTGGTCGCTTTGTGCAGTGTGTAGTGGGTGTTGCAGAGGCTGCAACGTCATCATCGGTACGTGTCACGGCAGCTGTTCACATGGGATCTATGGACACGACTGCACCGGGTCTTATCTTAGTGTCTGTCCTTTATGTGAGGAAAAATCTGGAAAATGCCTACAATGTAAGCATCCTGGCTACACCTGTAATGACACTTGTCCCGATGGTAATTTTGGAAACAGTGCAAACAGACGTGTTCTGATGGCTGTGACATCATATGTGACCCGGAAAGTACAGACTGTATGTGCAAGGAAACGTACTACGGGTCAGACTGCACTCTCAAATGTCTGGACAACTGTTTCAACGACACCTGTGAGCAGTCAACCGGGAACTGTACATGCAAAGAACGTTCTACGGGTCAGACTGCACCCTCAAATCTCCGGACAACTGTTTGAACGAAACCTGTGAACAGTTAATCGGGGCCTGCGTCTCGTATGTCGATGATTCCCACGTTAAGAAGCGTCTGCCGACTACAACAAACCCAAGCATATGGATACCTTAATGTGTTTCTGTGCTGGACATGGTTCATTTCTTGGTGTTTTTCCGTGAAGCCATGGCTCATATCTTGATGTGTTTCTGTGCTAGCCATGGCTCATATCTTGATATGTTTCTGTGCTAGCCATGGGTCATATCTTAGCTTGTGTGTGTGTGTGTGTGTGTGTGTGTGTGTGTGTGTGTGTGTGTGTGTGTGCTGGCCATGGCTCATATCTTGGTGTGTGTCGTGTTAGTCATATCTCATATCTTGTTGTGTCCGTGTTAATCATGTCTCATATCTTTATGTGTGTATGTGTTTAGTCATATCTCATATCTTAGTGTGTATCTGTGTTAGTCATGTGTCACATCTTTGTGTGTGCATGTCTGTGTTAGTCCTCTCTAGTGACTCGAGCAGATGGTGCTTGTAAACCTGGGAGGGCCGACCATCTAAGGGCAGAATCCCACTACAGAAAAGACAATCTGCTGCCTTGCAGGAAGATTGGGGACAATCAAAGGCTAAGGAAAACAAACCTGAATAAAATGCTGGCTGAAATCGGATGCACTGGGCCACTGACGTAGAACACAGTGCAACGTTTTAACGGGTGTTCAACTCAGAGTGGATCTGGCAGACTCTAATTGTGATGTTCTGTCTGTGGGGACGATCAACCACTTAACCTGACAGCTGACTTCATGTGAGAGTCTGGAATCATACTCTGATTGAGTCCTGATCGCAGAGAGAGAGAGAGAGAGAGAGAGAGAGAGAAAGAGAGATTGTCTAGTCACATGTCGTGTCCAGATGTTTAGTCTAGTCACATGTGTCACAATTTATTGTCTAATCACATGTCGTGTTCAGATGTTTAGTCTAGTCACATGTGTCACAATTTATTGTCTAGTCTCATGTGTCCAGATGTATAGTCTAGTCACATGTTGTGTCCAGATGTATAGTCTAGTCACATGTGTCACATAAAGGAGACTTGCCTTGCTATCCCAGAATTGCCTTAAATGGAATCACTGTAGTTGAAAACTTCTCCTCTTGTGTAAACTACACATTCACATCTAAGAGTGAATCAGTGAAGGTCACAAAATCATATTCTCTCTGTGGTTTTACTAACTACAGGTCATGTGGCTTCTGTTGGATTGGAAATGACAAATTACCACCACTGTGTGTCTATATGTTTGGAATTGGAGTCATCAATGACGGCCTAACATCATCAAGTGCTATGACGATCATCATTTTCGGGAGGACGTGAACTCCCATGGTATATGGTGGATAGGCGGCAGGAACCATTGAAGGCTATGTCTGAAAAGTGTTCCTTCTTGCAGTTTCCTCATATTCCAAGTCCGGCTTGTTGCAGGAGCTACTGAGTTAAGTGCTCTGTGCACACCGTGAGCTGTGTGTCTCATCCGTTTTGATCCTGCTTCGATATCCCGCTTGTTTACGATGAATGATGATATCGTATGACAGGGAACAGTTGGCTGTGTTCACTTTCTGCGCGGTTTCACCTTATGTCTTTTGGCGTGTGCTGAGACTGCTACGATGGGGACTACAGTTACCTTTCTTTGTTTGGGAGATGAGTTGGTAATTCGGATGATTCCACTGGCACGGGCGGTTGAGCAATTATGGATTTTAATTCGTTTGCTGTGATGCCGAGGCCTTCCATAACCAATAACCAATAATGTGTCACAATTTATTGTCTAGTCACATGTCGTGTCCAGATGTATAGTCTAGTCACATGTGTTACAATTTAATGTCTAGTCACATGTCGTGTCCAGATGTATAGTCTAGTCGCATGTGTCACAATTTAATGTCTAGTCACATGTCTCATGATTAATAGTCTAGGCACATGTGTCACAATTTATAATCAAGTCACATGTCGTGTCCAGATGTATAGTCTAGTTACATGTGTCACAATTTATTGTCTAGTCACATGTCGTGTCCAGATGTATAGTCTAGTCACATGTGTCACAATTTAATGTCTAGCCACATGTCTCATGATTAATAGTCTAGTCACATGTGTCACAATTTATTGCCTATTCACATGTCGTGTCCAGATGTATAGTCTAGTCACATGTGTCACAATTTAATGTCTAGTCACATGTCTCATGATTAATAGTCTAGTCACACATGCCAAAATTTACAGTCTAGTAACACGTCGTTTCGTGATTTACTGTTTAGTCACATGTCACGTCACAATTTATAGTCTAGTCACATTTTTGTCACGTTATATTGTCATGTTAATTATATACAATGACAAGATGTGCATGCACAATAATGCTGGCAACAAGCAGTCTAATTAACCACGCACAATGACAAGATGGCCAGTGACATTAGACACTAACAATTCACAATAATGAAGATATCAAAGACATACAAGAGCACTTAAATTGGTTAACCAGCACAGGTAAAAGGTAAAGTATAATCTAAGGTATGCTGATGATGCAGTCTTAATCGCTAAGAGTAAAAATGAGATACAAGAAATGTTGGATATTATATTGAAAGAAAGCAAACAATAAAGGACTCAGCCTTAATAGCAAAAAGACAGAAGTAATGGTAACAACAAAGAAAAAGACATCACCTCAGTGCAAAATAAAGACAAGTGGAACAATATTAAAACAGGTAAATGAATTTAAATATTTTGGAACTTTGTTAACCTCAGACGGAAGATGTACAAAAGAGGTGAGATGCAGAATGGCTCGGGCAAAAGCAGCTTTCCAGAAAATGAGGAAGATACAAGGCAATCCATTTTTGACAATAGAAACAAGAAAACGAGTTCTTAAATGTTATGAAGAGCCAGTCTTAACATATGGATGTGAATCATGGACATTAGGACAACAGACAAGAAAATCACTGGAGTCTGTAGAAATGTGGTTTTACAGAAGATTGTTGAGAATACCATTGACAGCTAATAAGAGTAATGAAAACGTTCTGAAAGAGGTCAAAGCAAAAAGAGAGCTAATTTCCAATATTAGGAAGAAACAATCATCATTTTTTGGCCATGTAATGAGAAGAGAACAGCTGGAATATATTGTAACAACTGGGAAAATTGAGGGACGAAGAGACAGAGGGAAGCAAAGAGAAAAGATGCCAGACAACTTAAGAGAATGGCTTGGCAGAAGGTCAACAACAGAAATGATAAATAACTGTCGAGATCGAAAATTGTGGAGAAACATAGAAGATAAAAAAGTAAGGAGCACCCGTCTCGCCAAGTGGCGTATAGGGAATATGGTGTTAGTGACCATCAATTTTACAGACCTTCGGCACATGATTTTTGGGGTAATGTGGTCGGTATTACGCCCGTGCCGCATTACTTTACCAGAAAAAAATCCGGTACTCATTAAAGGCTGGGTGACCCGGAAGCCGTCGGTTGGGATCGGACCCTACCTCTTGTCCTTTATAGTCCAGTTCACTAACCACTGAGCTACCGCGGCTCCATGCCATGACACCAGGCTATCCAGTATTTTCTCTCTTTGTCGTCCACGATCTCTCTTTCCTTTTATTTTGCCAGTTGTAACCAAGTATTCCAACTTTCCTCTTCTTATGATGTGCCCGATAAATGTTGATTGTTTCTTTCTGGCGTTTTTTTTTTTAGGATTATGCTTTTTCTGTTGGCCTCTTTGAGAACTTCCTCATTGGTCTTTTTAGCTGTGCAGGGAACTTTCAACATTCTTCTGAGAAATCCCATCTCTGTGGAGAAATCCCATCTCTCTACCCGTCTTCTCATTTGTTTGTCTACTGTCCATGATTCGCTTCCATAGGTCAGAATTGGTTCTATATAGCATCGATGAACTCTCTTTCTCATTTCTATTGACATATATTTGTTGTATAAGATATTTTTCATTTTCTGAAATGCTATTTTGGCCTGAGCTATTCTGCTTTTTATTTCTGTGGTGCATCTCCCATCTGATGTTATTATTGTGCCCATGTATTTGAAACGTTGCACTTGTTTCAGATTTGTCTCGTTTATTTTTATGTTGCATGATGGTGATGATTGTTTCTTCGATATAACCATTACTTCTGTTTTCTTACTATTCAGACTGAGACCTTTCTTGTTGCTTTCTTTTACTGTTATGTCTATCATTTGTGGTAGTTTATTCTCTGTCTCTGCTATTAAGACTGTTGACTAAAGAAGACTATGGAGCATCCAAACCCCAGATCATATCCTATAGGACTGCAGCCCTTCCACACCCAAGAACACAAACATGACCCACAGAAACAACCCTACATGACAAGGTCCCCTAGACCAATGGAACTGTTTCCTTGAATAGAATAGAATAGAATAGAATAGAGTAGAGTAGAATAGAATAGAATAGATTAGAATAGAATAGAGTAGAATAGATTAGAATAGAATAGATTAGAATAGAATAGAATAGAGTAGAATAGAATAGAATAGAGTAGAGTAGAATAGAATAGAATATATTAGAATAGAATAGAGTAGAATAGATTAGAATAGAATAGAATAGAATAGATTAATAGAATAGAGTAGAATAGAATAGAGTAGAATAGAATAGAATAGAATAGAATAGAATAGAATAGAATAGAGTAGAATAGAGTAGAATAGAGTAGAATAGAATAGAGTAGAATAGAATAGAGTAGAGTAGAATAGAGTAGAATAGAATAGAATAGAGTAGAATAGAATAGAATAGAGTTGAATAGAATAGAGTAGAATAGAATAGAGTAGAGTAGAGTAGAATAGAATAGAATAGAATAGAATAGAGTAGAATAGAATAGAATGGATTATAATAGAATAGAATAGAATAGAGCAGAATAGAATAGAATGGATCAGAATATAATATAATAGAATAGAATAGAACAGAATAAAACAGAATAAATAGATTAGAATAGAATATAATGGATTATAAGAGAATAGAATAGAATAGAATAGAATAGAATAGAATAGAATAGACACATTGTGGGGAATCTGTGATAGCTTCAATCGCACCGTCTTGTTCGTGACGTTGCTCTAAACGTATATCAAATCGGTGACCTCTGAAGATGAAGAAAGAAGTCCATTGATCATGATGATGATAGTGATGATAATGATGACGATGATTATACAATAACAAGACTTCCTGCAAAATAACACCACTCACCGTCTACCCACAGAGATGTTTCTCCAGTGGCGTATTCTCTATGCTACCGCCGGTAGCCATGAACATATTAAGGAATTACAAAATGAAAAGATAATTTATTTTATTTTTTTTTTATAATTATATTACAAATTTTCGAATATTCTACACATTTCGTAGGCCAATATGATTTATTTGGTTTAATTGCATTTATTAAAGCAAGGTTTTCCGATGGCCACTATAACGTGTGTGAGTGAAACCGAAACTACCCTAAGATAGTACATGAAACCGCTAGTAAGTAGCGGTACATTTCTCATCTGTCGACACTAATAAATAAATGACCTTGACATTCAAAATAGGCAGTGAAAATAATAATGTCCATTGAGAAATCATTCCCTCAGAAACTTAGAAACCAACCCAACAGCACTTTCAATGACAAAGTTATCGAGGCATTGGCGTCCCAAACAAGACGGATAGAGTTTACATATAAATAAGTAAGTAATTTAAAATGTAGTCATGTCATTAGTAAATATTACTTCATGTTAGCCTACTAAATATAATGTATGTGTTTATTTATTATGTCAGCGGTAGTCCAGACCCCAAAACCAGTATACGCCACTGTGTATCTCATCTGTCAGATAACATGAACTACAGCTACACCCGTGTGACTATCCCTTTCCCATTCTGACCACGGTCCACGACACAGGGAAGTCATTTTTCTTTTCTTAAACCAGTTTCGAATATTTTATTTTGGATGTTTCATTACTAGTTAGCTATGTAGGATTAGTTTTATTTACTTACATATCTGTGTGTATGTGTCGTTTTTTTATTTTTTGGTTCCTGCTGAAGGCCTATTGAGCCGAAACGTCGTTCAAATCTGTGTCGTCTACCAATCACGTAAAGCTTCTACCATACCATTTGTTCTACTGTTTTGTCAATTCCCCCCCGAAACTTCCTCTGTAGGTTAATGGGAGATAAAAGAGTGGAGGAATTGTCTTTCTTGTTGTTGTTACCGCCCCTTAAGTTAGCGAGACAAGTTATCCCCGACTTGTTGGATCAAAGCAAAGAAATGCGAAGCTGCAGTAAACCAAATTATAAGGAGAAATGAAAAAAATATGTATAGAAGAGAATAGAAACAAGTTTAGATATAAGCTTTACTGCTTCTTGATCAGAAGGGACACAAAAAGGGGGTTCTTAAACAAAACATCAGAGTGAAATAATCAACATTTTTCGGGCACATCATGAGAAGAGGAAAGTTGGAATACTTGGTTACAACTGGCAAAATAAATGGAAAGAGAGATCGCAGGCGACAAAGAGAGAAAATACTGGATAGCTTGGTGTCATGGCTTGGAAAACAGTCAACAACAGAACTGATACGATGCACTGTGGATAGACGATTGTGGAGGGACGTGATCGCCCACGCCAACCGGTATGGCACATGATGATGATGATGATGATGATGACCAGAACGGTCCGGCTTCGATCCCAGCAGTGGTGGGTTTTTCATCAGCCTAACATGGCTCCGGGGTTCACCCAGCATCTAAAAATGGGTTCCACAGATTTTTTTCTGGGAAGTAAAGGCGGCCTGGCGTGATACCGACCACATCACCCAAAAATGTGACGTGGTCAGATAAAAATATGATCACTAACACCGTATTCCCCATACGCCTAGCAAGGTAAAGGGAACCTTTACTTTTTTTTATAAGCTTTACGTAATAAGTGGACGACACACATTAAAACAATCTTGTGGCTCAAAAGGCCTTCAGCAGGAACAAACATGTAACAGAAACATAGATATTTATTTAAAATTTAAAAAATAATAATAATAAATAATAACAAAATAATAACTTCGAAATAGAATTAGAAATAAAAATAAAAATATGAGTAAAATGACTTCTCTGTCAACTATGATGTGGACAGAATGAAATGAACGTTAGCGCGCACGGGGTACGTGTTCAATGCACATAAGATATATCGCACACGGACCCCGTGCACACTAATGTTCATTTTCATTCTGTTCACGTCGAAGTTGACAGCAGAGTTATTTTGTTCCTGTTTTATTTCTCATACTAGTTAGAATTTTATTATTTTCATTATTTTTTATTTATTTACTTTTTTTTTTATTTTGCTTAATACATGTCTGTGTTTGTTCCTATATGCGATTTTTTGGGCCATGTTAAAAGACACAGCAGTAAAAGTAATCTTGGAAGGGGAAATACAAGGTAAAAGAGGCAGAGGCAGACCAAGACTAACATGGACGAGTAACATCAAAAGATGGACAAGTCAGCCTATGATAACTTGCACTATCAAAGCAAGAGACAGAGTGGAATGGCGCTCCATGGTAGCCAACCTTCTTTGCGGAGATGGCACTCGATGATGATGATGATGTCTGTTCCTGATGAAAGTCTATTGAGCCGAAACGTTGTTCTAATGTGTATCGTCCACTTATTATGTAAAGCTTTAACAACACCGTTTTTTTTTCTATTTCTTTTATATATCATCATCATCATCATCATCATAATTGAGTCTCTCCGTATCGAAGGTTGGCTACCATGGAGCGCCATTCCACTCTGTCTCTTGCGTTGATGGTTCAGGTTGTCATAGGTTGGCTTGTCCATCTTTTGATGTCTCTCGTCCATGTTAGTCTTAGTCTGCCTCTTTTACCTTGTATTTTCCCTCCAATATTACTTTTAGTAGGCTGTTGTGTCTTTTAACATGCACCGAAAATTTCATTTGTCTTGTTCTAATTGTGTTTAGTAGTTCTCTTTTCATTTTTAGTTCTTTTAAAACTTCATCGTTTGTTTTCTTTTCTTTCCATCCAATTCTACCTATTCTTATATAAATCCACATTTCAAAGGCTTCAATTTTTTGTTCTGTTGTCTTGTCTAAGGTCCCTTTTTCAACACCATATAGGAATATTGAGAAGATGTAACATTTTGCTATTCTTAGTTTTAGCCCTGGTGTTATTTGTTTGGATGTTAGTATATTTTATTTCTTTCCTATATATATTTTTACAATATCTCTTCCCTTTTCTAAATGTCTGTTTCGGGCACAGACAGAATGAACACAATCTAATGGTCCAGCTACTGTCATCAGTCACCACACATAAATAAACAACTATAGAGAAACAATGATGCAGCCAAACACACATCTTTACAATGACTTAGATTACCAGCTCCTAATTTGGTTAAAAGAGAGTAAGACTGGGACCAGCCAATCTCGTTGTGACATCCAATCCAAACTTGATTGACAGCTGGCAAATCTTTTACTCGTTTGGCTCTCGCTTCCGGGTCAGAGGTCAGGTGTAATTGTGTATCAAATAAGTGACCCAGGGTATTACCCGCCGTATTGACACCAGAACGAGGCGGCATCAGGTCGGACTTAATCCATCGGCGCTGAAAAGTGAGTTCTCCCTGGTTGTCACTCATCTCCGATCTGAAGATGAGTCGGGAGGAAGTTAATGTGTCAAGCCGGGCCGTACATAAAGATGAGTCCTGAGTCAGCAATAAATGGAGATAAATGGGAAAAGTAGGAACTAGCAAAATGTCATAGGCGTATCGAGAGGACAGTTGTTATGGGTAGTCGCCCGGGGTAAAGTAAATATGGGGTTTACCACGTGGTATATTTTA
Organism: Megaustenia siamemsis; assembly: GCA_032433765.1. Taxonomy (NCBI): domain Eukaryota; kingdom Metazoa; phylum Mollusca; class Gastropoda; order Stylommatophora; family Ariophantidae; genus Megaustenia; species Megaustenia siamemsis. The sequence goes on from JAVIAB010000105.1 coordinate 4,092,266, forward strand.
ACGTTCTGGTTAAGGTTATCAAAGGTCCAGGTATCACTGCAAACGAATTAAAATCCATAATTGTTCAACCGCCCGTGCCAGTGGAATCATCCGAATTAATATCTCATCTCCCAAACAAAGAAAGATAGCTGTAGTCCCCATCATAGCAGTCTCAGCACACGCCAAAAGACATAAGGCGAAACCACACAGAAAGTGAACACAGCCAACTGTTCCCTGTCAGACGATATCATCATTCATCGTAAACAATTGGAATATCGAAACATGATCAAAACGGATGAGACACACAGCTCACGGTGTGCACAGAGCACTTAACTCAGTAGCTCCTATAACAAGTCAGACTTCGAATATGAGGAAACTTCAACAAGGAACACTTTTCAGATATAGCCTTCAATTGTTCCTGCCACTTATCCACCATATTGACCGGATGTTCATTTTTTTTTCATTTTAACGTCGTTTAAACATCGGGGTGAAGGGGTGGGAGAATGTGAAGTATATCCATTTCCCGTCCAAGGCCGAAGCACTTCGCTCTTCATCTCTGACAATTGACTACAGGACTCAGCCTTAATAGACAGAAGTAATGCTAGCAACAAAGAGAAAGACAGAAGTAATGCTAGCAACAAAGAGAAAGACATCACCTCAGTGCACAATAAAGACAAGTGGAACAATATTAAAACAGGTAAATGAATTTAAATATCTGGGAACAATGTTAACCTCAGATGGTAGATGTACAACAGAGGTGAGATGCAGAATGGCTCAGGCAAAAGCAGCTTTCCAAAAAAATTAGGAAGATAATATGCAATCCATTTTTGACAATAGAAACAAGAAAAAGAGTTCTTAAATGTTATATGAAAGTAGTCTTACCATATAGATGTGAATCATGGACAATATGGCAACAGACAAGAAAATCACTGAAGGCTGTAGAAATGTGGTTTTACAGAAGAATGTTGAGAATACCATGGACAGCTAAGAAGAGTAATGAAAACGTTATGAAAGAGGTCAAAACAAAAAGTGAGCCAATATCCGAAATTAGGAAAAAATAATCATCATTTTTGTGTCATTTAATGAGAAGGGAATAGCTGGAATATATTGTGACAGCTGGGAAAATTGAGGGAAGAAAAGATAGAAGGAAACAAAGAGAAAAGATACCAAACAGCTTAAGAGAATGGCTTGGCAGAAGGTCAACAACAGAAACGATAAATTGTCGAGATCGAAAGTTGAGGAGAAACATGATCATGTACGCCAGCAGGTATGGCACATGATGATGATTTACTTGCCATTAAACTCACCGAACGTGGAACTTTGATGAGTCAAGCCGAGATTGTATCACTGGATTATTCCCTTCAGCCCAGCTGATGTACCATGCTGCTGCTGAAGTAGCCTCGTGTCCTGCTCACCAACTTTACAGCAGTATTGTAGTTCCTTCCCTAAAAAAAAAAAAAAGTAAAGTACCCCTGTCACGCCAAGTGACGTATAGGGAATATGATGTTAGTGACCATATATTTTACAAACCTTAAGCACATGATTTTTGTGGTAATGTGGTTGGTATTACGCCCGTGCCGCTTCACTTTCCCAGAAAAAAATCCGTAACCCATTTAAGGCTGGGTGAACCCGGAATCCGTCGGTTGGGATCGAACCATACCCCTTGTCCTTTGTAGTCCACTAACCACTGAGCTATCGCGGCTCGGTTCTTTGCCTATTCCCACACTGCTGAAGTATTTTATTAGCACTTTGTCGTCGGTTTACTAGATAATGTGCTCATCAATAACTCTAGACAGCAAGAAATCAGGACAGCTTTCTTGTTGTTGACGGATTGCCACGAGTTGATACGAGCATGTTGCCCTTTGACTCATTGATGTGGCGGGTCGTAATGGCTTTCTTGACATTCCCGGCTCTTACTGGAGAGGTTGGATTTCGTCTGTCTCAGGCTATGCTGGGAAACTACTAGTCAAGCCCAGAGGTACTGATTGCAATACTGGGTCCTCTACATCAGTAACAGCCAGCACTAGAGGGAACACGGCGATCCTAGCTTCTGTTAGCCAGTCTGGTTTGACGGAGGCTCAATACTGGGTCCTCTATATCAGTAACAGCCACCACTACAGGGAACACGACGATCCTAGCTTCTGTTAGCCAGTCTGGTTTGACCCAGGCTCAATACTGGGTACTCTATATCAGTAACAGCCACCACTACAGGGAACACGACGATCCTAGCTTCTGTTAGCCAGTCTGGTTTGACCCAGGCTCAATACTGGGTCCTCTATATCAGTAACAGCCACCACTACAGGGAACACGACGATCCTAGCTTCTGTTAGCCAGTCTGGTTTGACCCAGGCTCAATACTGGGTCCTCTATATCAGTAACAGCCACCACTACAGGGAACACGACGATCCTAGCTTCTGTTAGCCAGTCTGGTTTGACCCAGGCTCAATACTGGGTCCTCTATATCAGTAACAGCCACCACTACAGGGAACACGGCGATCCTAGCTTCTGTTAGCCAGTCTGGTTTGTTGTAGACTCAATACTGGGTCCTCTATATCAGTAACAGCCACCACTACAGGGAACACGACGATCCTAGCTTCTGTTAACCTGTCCGCTTTGACGCAGACTGTTTCCAGGGGAGACCACGAGGAGGTAGAACTGCTAGGTCTTGGTCAGCTGATGGTGCGCCGACCCTGCTATTGAGACCGCAGGTCGCAGGCGCTTATGCTCCCCTTATATAGCATTCTTACCCGTTATATTGACGTGCATCTTGTAAACTTTTCTCTGTTAGGAGACTGCATATCCGTTCATTCCCTCAAACTTCAGGATAGATATTTCCGCTTCTACCATCAGTGCTTCTTCTTCTACCTTTCAGCTCCATGTGGAGCATAGGTCTTCAACAAACACTTTCAGCTCCATGTGGAGCATAGGTCTTCAACAAACACTTTCAGCTCCATGTAGTGCATAGGTCTTCAACAAACACTTTCAGCTCCATGTAGTGCATAGGTCTTCAACAAACACTTTCAGCTCCATGTAGTGCATAGGTCTTCAACAAACACTTTCAGCTCCATGTAGTGCATAGGTCTTCAGCAAACACTTTCAACTCCCTGTGGAGCATAGGTCTTCAAAAAACACTTTCAACTCCCTGTGGAGCATAGGTCTTCAACAAACACTTTCAGCTCCATGTAGTGCATAGGTCTTCAACAAACACTTTCAACTCCCTGTGGAGCATAGGTCTTCAACAAACACTTTCAACTCCCTGTGGAGCATAGGTCTTCAACAAACACTTTCAACTCCCTGTGGAGCATAGGTCTTCAACAAACACTTTCAGCTCCCTGTGGAGCATAGGTCTTCAACAAACACTTTCAGCTCCCTGTGGAGCATAGGTCTTCAACAAACACATTCCAAGTCGTTCTGTTTCTTGCCATTCTTTTAAGATCATTCATGTCTTCCCCATTATCTTCATCTCTGCTTCCATCTGTCTTCACAAAGAATATTTTGGTCTTCCTCTTTTTCTTTTCCTTTGGAGAAAAAGGTCCCTAAAGAGCCTGTTGTGTAATACTCTCAGTTGGCTTCCGTAGTGTGTGTCCTATCCAGCGCCATCGTCTTCGCTGTATCTCTTTATCCACTGGTATTTGACTGGTACATTTCCATAATTTTATGTTAGTGATTTTGTCCTGCCATTTCCATAATTTTATTTTGCTTAAGCATCCATTAACATTGGAGTTGGAAATTTGTATTGAACCTAATTTCTATGGTCTTCCATATGCTTTCGAGTGCAGCAAATGCTCCTCTTGCTTATGATATTCCCTCAGCGATATGAATCCGTATCTCCTTGAATCACTATATCTGTCAGTCATGACGGGAAAGTTGTCGCTAATTCTCGATGTGCTTGCTTTCGTTCGCCCGATGACTAAAGTATTCTAGAATTATGAATTAGATTGTAGAATTCCTCTTCGTCATCCGTCCTTAAAAGGACGTTAAGTGGACGTCTCTGCGTTGTTTTGTGGTTTGCAGTGTAACACTATTATATTTGCGCCTTCCGGGCAAACACATCCGACTTCAGCACAACATTTTTGAGTACCGGGTTGTCTTCCCTCTTCGATCCCTGCTCGCTTCGCCAGACTAGACAGGTTAGTCTGTTACTAGAGGCACCACGGAGAGGTGGAGCAGGGTAATGATGGTTCTGGTTCACCGATCCTGGAGCAAGCCATCAGCTGTGGGTCGCTGACAGCTTCCAGCTCGATGTGTTCACTATTTCACACATTAACGATTTGAGTTATTGAGTTATTGAGTTATTGAGTTATTGAGTTATTTGCGGGTCATCATCATTGCACTCCGAACATGCCCATAGGTGCTCAGATCCCCTCCTCAGCAATTCCCTCAGTGTCCAGCGACTGACGACTCCAGTTCTATGTTGGTTGATAAGTCTTCTTACACGGCCACTAAGTTTCTCATTTCTGGCTGTGCCCATCTTAACTCCAATTTCCATCATCCGAAGAAGTGACGTGGATCTGTGTTTGTCGAAGTCCTGTGCTCTTCCCACATCTCGGAGGGCATTGATGATGTCCGCCCGATCCATTGATTGCTCGTACATTAACGATTTGCTAAGTCCTTTCAATATATCTTTATAAGACAACATTCTTGTACTGTGCCGTTGCTATGGAAACGTGTTCACCAGCTTGTGTAAGTAAAAGTAAAGAGCCCCCGCCACGCCAAGTGGCGTATAGGGAATATGGTGTTAGTGACCCGCCACGCCAAGTGGCGTATAGGGAATATGGTGTTAGTGACCCTATATTTTATAGACCTTCAGCACATGATTTTTGGGGTAATGTGGTCGGTATTACGCCCGTGCTGCTTTACTTTCCCAGAAAAAAAATCCAGTGCCCATTTAAGGCTGTGTGAACCCGGAAGCCGTCGGTTGGGATCGAACCCTACCACTTGTCCTTTGTAGTCCAGTTCACTAACCACTAACTCCCACCAGCATGTGCTACCACCATAATTGTGTAAAGTAGAATGAACTACTTTTTGCTGACACCAGGACCTAAAAGCTTTCAAAGAAACAGAACTTCAACACAATCTGTTGTCCTTGATTAAAGAATATAAAATGAATAAGAGGATAATAAGTACTGAAGAACAACAGAAGTTATATCAATAGGAAGACAAAAGAAGACACTAAACATTGCTATAGAACATTCATCATCAAGTACCGTGCCTGCTGGCGCGGGTGAGCATGTCTCTTCACAATTTTAGATCTCGACAGTTATTTATCATGTCTGTTGTTGACCTTCTGCCAAGCTATTCTCTTAAGCTGTCTGGTATCTTTTCTCTTTACTTCCCTCTATCTCTTCGTCCCTCAATTTTCCCAGTTGTTACAATATATTCCAGTTGTTCTCTTCTCATTAAATGGCCCAAAAAAATGATGATTGTTTATTCCTAATATTGGAAATTAGCTCTCTTTTTGCTTTGGCCTCTTTCAGAACATCTTCATTACTCTTCTTAGCTGTCCATGGTACTCACAACATTCTTCTGTAAAACCACATTTCTACAGACTCCAGTGATTTTATTGTCCGTTGTCCTATTGTCCATGATTCACATCCATATGTTTAAACTGGCTGTACATAACATTGAAGAACTCTTTTTCTTGTTTCTATTGTCAAAAATGGATTGCACGGTATCTTCATCATTTTTTAAAAGGAAAATAGTTATAGAACATCAAGTTATAAAACAAGTAACGATTTTAAATATCTGGGAACAACATTTTCTGAAGATGGTAAAATTGATAAAGATATAGACATTCTACGCAACATGGCAATCCAAATATTGGGACAACTATCCACTATACTTCAACACAAAGTAATACACCAAGATATAGACATTCTACGCATCATGGCAATCCAAATATTGGGACAACTATCCACTATACTTCAACACAAAGTAATACACCAATATATAGACATTCTACGCAACATGGCAATCCAAATATTGGGACAACTATCCACTATACGTCAACACAAAGTAATACACCAAGATATAGACATTCTACGCAACATGGCAATCCAAATATTGGGACAACTATCCACTATACGTCAACACAAAGTAATACACCAAGATATAGACATTCTACACAACATGGCAATCCAAATATTGGGACAACTATCCACTATACTTCAACACAAAGTAATACACCAAGATATAGACATTCTACGCAACATGGCAATCCAAATATTGGGACAACTATCCACTATACTTCAACACAAAGTAATACCACCAAGATATAGACATTCTACGCAACATGGCAATCCAAATATTGGGACAACTATCCACTATACTTCAACACAAAGTAATACACCAAGATATAGACATTCTACGCATCATGGCAATCCAAATATTGGGACAACTATCCACTATACTTCAACACAAAGTAATACACCAATATATAGACATTCTACGCAACATGGCAATCCAAATATTGGGACAACTATCCACTATACGTCAACACAAAGTAATACACCAAGATATAGACATTCTACGCAACATGGCAATCCAAATATTGGGACAACTATCCACTATACGTCAACACAAAGTAATACACCAAGATATAGACATTCTACACAACATGGCAATCCAAATATTGGGACAACTATCCACTATACTTCAACACAAAGTAATACACCAAGATATAGACATTCTACGCAACATGGCAATCCAAATATTGGGACAACTATCCACTATACTTCAACACAAAGTAATACCACCAAGATATAGACATTCTACGCAACATGGCAATCCAAATATTGGGACAACTATCCACTATACGTCAACACAAAGTAATACACCAAGATATAGACATTCTACGCAACATGGCAATCCAAATATTGGGACAAATATCCACTATACTTCAACACAAAGTAATACACCAAGATATAGACATTCTACGCAACACGGCAATCCAAATATTGGGACAAATATCCACTATACTTCAACACAAAGTAATACCACCAAGATATAGACATTCTACGCAACATGGCAATCCAAATATTGGGACAAATATCCACTATACTTCAACACAACGTAATACACCAAGATATAGACATTCTACGCAACATGGCAATCCAAATATTGGGACAACTATCCACTATCTTCAACACAAAGTAATACACCAAGATATAGACATTCTACGCAACATGGCAATCCAAATATTGGGACAACTATCCACTATACTTCAACACAAAGTAATACACCAAGATATAGACATTCTACGCAACATGGCAATCCAAATATTGGGACAACTATCCACTATACTTCAATACAAAGTAATACACCAAGATATAGACATTCTACGCAACATGGCAATCCAAATATTGGGACAACTATCCACTATACTTCAATACAAAGTAATACACCAAGATATAGACATTCTACGCAACATGGCAATCCAAATATTGGGACAACTATCCACTATACTTCAACACAAAGTAATACACCAAGATATAGACATTCTATGCAACATGGCAATCCAAATATTGGGACAACTATCCACTATACTTCAACACAAAGTAATACACCAAGATATAGACATTCTACGCAACATGGCAATCCAAATATTGGGACAACTATCCACTATACTTCAACACAAAGTAATACACCAAGATATAGACATTCTACGCAACATGGCAATCCAAATATTGGGACAACTATCCACTATACGTCAACACAAAGTAATACATCAAAATATAGACATTCTACGCAACATGGCAATCCAAATATTGGGACAAATATCCACTATACTTCAACACAAAGTAATACACCAAGATATAGACATTCTACGCAACATGGCAATCCAAATATTGGGACAACTATCCACTATACTTCAATACAAAGTAATACACCAAGATATAGACATTCTACGCAACATGGCAATCCAAATATTGGGACAACTATCCACTATACTTCAACACAAAGTAATACACCAAGATATTGGCATTCTACGCAACATGGCAATCCAAATATTGGGACAACTATCCACTATACTTCAACACAAAGTAATACACCAAGATATAGACATTCTACGCAACATGGCAATCCAAATATTGGGACAACTATCCACTATACTTCAACACAAAGTAATACACCAAGATATAGACATTCTACGCAACATGGCAATCCAAATATTGGGACAACTATCCACTATACTTCAATACAAAATAATACACCAAGATATAGACATTCTACGCAACATGGCAATCCAAATATTGGGACAACTATCCACTATACTTCAACACAAAGTAATACACCAAGATATAGACATTCTACGCAACATGGCAATCCAAATATTGGGACAACTATCCACTATACTTCAATACAAAGTAATACACCAAGATATAGACATTCTACGCAACATGGCAATCCAAATATTGGGACAACTATCCACTATACTTCAATACAAAGTAATACACCAAGAAATAGACATTCTACGCAACATGGCAATCCAAATATTGGGACAACTATCCACTATACTTCAACACAAAGTAATACTCCAAGATATAGACATTCTACGCAACATGGCAATCCAAATATTGGGACAACTATCCACTATACTTCAACACAAAGTAATACACCAAGATATAGACATTCTACGCAACATGGCAATCCAAATATTGGGACAACTATCCACTATACGTCAACACAAAGTAATACACCAAGATATAGACATTCTACGCAACATGGCAATCCAAATATTGGGACAACTATCCACTATACTTCAACACAAAGTAATACACCAAGATATAGACATTCTACGCAACATGGCAATCCAAATATTGGGACAAATATCCACTATACTTCAACACAAAGTAATACACCAAGATATAGACATTCTACGCAACATGGCAATCCAAATATTGGGACAACTATCCACTATACGTCAACACAAAGTAACACACCAAGATATAGACATTCTACGCAACATGGCAATCCAAATATTGGGACAACTATCCACTATACGTCAACACAAAGTAATACACCAAGATATGGACATTCTACGCAACATGGCAATCCAAATATTGCGACAACTATCCACTATACTTCAACACAAAGTAATACACCAAGATATAGACATTCTACGCAACATGGCAATCCAAATATTGGGACAACTATCTACTATTCTTCAACACAGTAATACACCAAGATATAGACATTCTACGCAACATGGCAATCCAAATATTGGGACAACTATCCACTATACGTCAATACAAAGTAATACACCAAGATATAGACATTCTACGCAACATGGCAATCCAAATATTGGGACAACTATCCACTATACGTCAACACAAAGTAATACACCAAGATATAGACATTCTACGCAACATGGCAATCCAAATATTGGGACAACTATCCACTATACGTCAACACAAAGTAATACACCAAGATATAGACATTCTACGCAACATGGCAATCCAAATATTGGGACAAATATCCACTATACCTCAACACAAAGTAATACACCAAGATATAGACATTCTACGCAACATGGCAATCCAAATATTGGGACAAATATCCACTATACTTCAACACAAAGTAATACCAACAAGATATAGACATTCTACGCAACATGGCAATGCAAATATTGGGACAAATATCCACTATAATTCAACACAAAGTAATACACCAAGATATAGACATTCTACGCAACATGGCAATCCAAATATTGGGACAACTATCCACTATACTTCAACACAAAGTAATACACCAAGATATAGACATTATACGCAACATGGCAATCCAAATATTGGGACAACTATCCACTATACTTCAATACAAAGTAATACACCAAGATATAGACATTCTACGCAACATGGCAATCCAAATATTGGGACAAATATCCACTATACTCCAACACAAAGTAATACACCAAGATATAGACATTCTACGCAACATGGCAATCCAAATATTGGGACAACTATCCACTATACTTCAATACAAAGTAATACACCAAGATATAGACATTCTACGCAACATGGCAATCCAAATATTGGGACAACTATCCACTATACTTCAATACAAAGTAATACACCAAGATATAGACATTCTACGCAACATGGCAATCCAAATATTGGGACAACTATCCACTATACTTCAATACAAAGTAATACACCAAGATATAGACATTCTACGCAACATGGCAATCCAAATATTGGGACAACTATCCACTATACGTCAACACAAAGTAATACACCAAGATATAGACATTCTACGCAACATGGCAATCCAAATATTGGGACAACTATCCACTATACTTCAATACAAAGTAATACACCAAGATATAGACATTCTACGCAACATGGCAATCCAAATATTGGGACAACTATCCACTATACGTCAACACAAAGTAATACACCAAGATATAGACATTCTACGCAACATGGCAATCCAAATTTGGGACAACTATCCACTATACTTCAACACAAAGTAATACACCAAGATATATAGACATTCTACGCAACATGGCAATCCAAATATTGGGACAAATATCCACTATACTTCAACACAAAGTAATACACCAAGATATAGACATTCTACGCAACATGGCAATCCAAATATTGGGACAAATATCCACTATACTTCAACACAAAGTAATACCACCAAGATATAGACATTCTACGCAACATGGCAATCCAAATATTGGGACAAATATCCACTATACTTCAACACAACGTAATACACCAAGATATAGACATTCTACGCAACATGGCAATCCAAATATTGGGACAACTATCCACTATACTTCAACACAAAGTAATACACCAAGATATAGACATTCTACGCAACATGGCAATCCAAATATTGGACAACTGTCCACTATACGTCAACACAAAGTAATACACCAAGATATAGACATTCTACGCAACATGGCAATCCAAGTATTGGGACAACTATCCACTATACGTCAACACAAAGTAATACACCAAGATATAGACATTCTACGCAACATGGCAATCCAAATATTGGGACAACTATCCACTATACGTCAACACAAAGTAATACACCAAGATATAGACATTCTACGCAACATGGCAATCCAAATATTGGGACAACTATCCACTATACGTCAACACAAAGTAATACACCAAGATATAGACATTCTACGCAACATGGCAATCCAAATATTGGGACAAATATCCACTATACTTCAACACAAAGTAATACACCAAGATATAGACATTCTACGCAACATGGCAATCCAAATATTGGGACAACTATCCACTATACGTCAACACAAAGTAATACACCAAGATATAGACATTCTACGCAACATGGCAATCCAAATATTGGGACAACTGTCCACTATACGTCAACACAAAGTAATACACCAAGATATAGACATTCTACGCAACATGGCAATCCAAATATTGGGACAACTATCCACTATACTTCAACACAAAGTAATACACCAAGATATAGACATTCTACGCAACATGGCAATCCAAATATTGGGACAACTATCCACTATATGGCAATACAAAGTAATACACCAAGAAATAGACATTCTACGCAACATGGCAATCCAAATATTGGGACAACTATCCACTATAAGTCAACACAAAGTAATACACCAAGATATAGACATTCTACGCAACATGGCAATCCAAATATTGGGACAACTATCCACTATACTTCAACACAAAGTAATACACCAAGATATAGACATTCTACGCAACATGGCAATACAAATATTGGGACAACTATCCACTATACGTCAACACAAAGTAATACACCAAGAAATAGACATTCTACGCAACATGGCAATCCAAATATTGGGACAACTATCCACTATACTTCAACACAAAGAAATACACCAAGATATGGACATTCTACGCAACATGGCAATCCAAATATTGGGACAACTATCCACTATACTTCAACACAAAGTAATACACCAAGATATAGACATTCTACGCAACATGGCAATCCAAATATTGGGACAACTATCCACTATACTTCAACACAAAGTAATACACCAAGATATAGACATTCTACGCAACATGGCAATCCAAATATTGGGACAACTATCCACTATACGTCAACACAAAGTAATACACCAAGATATAGACATTCTACGCAACATGGCAATCCAAATATTCGGACAACTATCCACTATACGTCAACACAAAGTAATACACCAAGATATAGACATTCTACGCAACATGGCAATCCAAATATTGGGACAAATATCCACTATACGTCAACACAAAGTAATACACCAAGATATAGACATTCTACGCAACATGGCAATCCAAATATTGGGACAAATATCCACTATACTTCAACACAAAGTAATACCACCAAGATATAGACATTCTACGCAACATGGCAATCCAAATATTGGGACAAATATCCACTATACTTCAACACAAAGTAATACACCAAGATATAGACATTCTACGCAACATGGCAATCCAAATATTGGGACAACTATCCACTATACTTCAACACAAAGTAATACACCAAGATATAGACATTCTACGCAACATGGCAATCCCAATATTGGGACAACTATCCACTATACGTCAACACAAAGTAATACACCAAGAAATAGACATTCTACGCAACATGGCAATCCAAATATTGGGACAACTATCCACTATACGTCAACACAAAGTAATACACCAAGATATAGACATTCTACGCAACATGGCAATCCAAATATTGGGACAAATATCCACTATACTTCAACACAAAGTAATACACCAAGATATAGACATTCTACGCAACATGGCAATCCAAATATTGGGACAACTGTCCACTATACGTCAACACAAAGTAATACACCAAGATATAGACATTCTACGCAACATGGCAATCCAAATATTGGGACAACTATCCACTATACGTCAACACAAAGTAATACACCAAGATATAGACATTCTACGCAACATGGCAATCCAAATATTGGGACAACTATCCACTATACTTCAACACAAAGTAATACACCAAGATATAGACATTCTACGCAACATGGCAATCCAAATATTGGGACAAATATCCACTATACTTCAACACAAAGTAATACACCAAGATATAGACATTCTACGCAACATGGCAATCCAAATATTGGGACAACTATCCACTATACGTCAACACAAAGTAATACACCAAGATATAGACATTCTACGCAACATGGCAATCCAAATATTGGGACAACTATCCACTATACGTCAACACAAAGTAATACACCAAGAAATAGACATTCTACGCAACATGGCAATCCAAATATTGCGACAACTATCCACTAGACTTCAACACAAAGTAATACACCAAGATATAGACATTCTACGCAACATGGCAATCCAAATATTGGGACAACTATCCACTATTCTTCAACACAAAGTAATACACCAAGATATAGACATTCTACGCAACATGGCAATCCAAATATTGGGACAACTATCCACTATACGTCAATACAAAGTAATACACCAAGATATAGACATTCTACGCAACATGGCAATCCAAATATTGGGACAACTATCCACTATACGTCAACACAAAGTAATACACCAAGATATAGACATTCTACGCAACATGGCAATCCAAATATTGGGACAACTATCCACTATACGTCAACACAAAGTAATACACCAAGATATAGACATTCTACGCAACATGGCAATCCAAATATTGGGACAAATATCCACTATACCTCAACACAAAGTAATACACCAAGATATAGACATTCTACGCAACATGGCAATCCAAATATTGGGACAAATATCCACTATACTTCAACTCAAAGTAATACCAACAAGATATAGACATTCTACGCAACATGGCAATGCAAATATTGGGACAAATATCCACTATACTTCAACACAAAGTAATACACCAAGATATAGACATTCTACGCAACATGGCAATCCAAATATTGGGACAACTATCCACTATACTTCAACACAAAGTAATACACCAAGATATAGACATTCTACGCAACATGGCAATCCAAATATTGTGACAACTATCCACTATACTTCAACACAAAGTAATACACCAAGATATAGACATTCTACGCAACATGGCAATCCAAATATTGGGACAAATATCCACTATACTCCAACACAAAGTAATACACCAAGATATAGACATTCTACGCAACATGGCAATCCAAATATTGGGACAACTATCCACTATACTTCAATACAAAGTAATACACCAAGATATAGACATTCTACGCAACATGGCAATCCAAATATTGGGACAACTATCCACTATACTTCAATACAAAGTAATACACCAAGATATAGACATTCTACGCAACATGGCAATCCAAATATTGGGACAACTATCCACTATACTTCAATACAAAGTAATACACCAAGATATAGACATTCTACGCAACATGGCAATCCAAATATTGGGACAACTATCCACTATACGTCAACACAAAGTAATACACCAAGATATAGACATTCTACGCAACATGGCAATCCAAATATTGGGACAACTATCCACTATACTTCAATACAAAGTAATACACCAAGATATAGACATTCTACGCAACATGGCAATCCAAATATTGGGACAACTATCCACTATACGTCAACACAAAGTAATACACCAAGATATAGACATTCTACGCAACATGGCAATCCAAATTTGGGACAACTATCCACTATACGTCAACACAAAGTAATACACCAAGATATAGACATTCTACGCAACATGGCAATCCAAATATTGGGACAAATATCCACTATACTTCAACACAAAGTAATACACCAAGATATAGACATTCTACGCAACATGGCAATCCAAATATTGGGACAAATATCCACTATACTTCAACACAAAGTAATACCACCAAGATATAGACATTCTACGCAACATGGCAATCCAAATATTGGGACAAATATCCACTATACTTCAACACAACGTAATACACCAAGATATAGACATTCTACGCAACATGGCAATCCAAATATTGGGACAACTATCCACTATACTTCAACACAAAGTAATACACCAAGATATAGACATTCTACGCAACATGGCAATCCAAATATTGGACAACTGTCCACTATACGTCAACACAAAGTAATACACCAAGATATAGACATTCTACGCAACATGGCAATCCAAGTATTGGGACAACTATCCACTATACGTCAACACAAAGTAATACACCAAGATATAGACATTCTACGCAACATGGCAATCCAAATATTGGGACAACTATCCACTATACGTCAATACAAAGTAATACACCAAGATATAGACATTCTACGCAACATGGCAATCCAAATATTGGGACAACTATCCACTATACGTCAATACAAAGTAATACTCCAAGAAATAGACATTCTACGCAACATGGCAATCCAAATATTGGGACAACTATCCACTATACGTCAACACAAAGTAATACACCAAGATATAGACATTCTACGCAACATGGCAATCCAAATATTGGGACAACTATCCACTATACGTCAACACAAAGTAATACACCAAGATATAGACATTCTACGCAACATGGCAATCCAAATATTGGGACAAATATCCACTATACTTCAACACAAAGTAATACACCAGATATAGACATTCTACGCAACATGGCAATCCAAATATTGGGACAACTATCCACTATACGTCAACACAAAGTAATACACCAAGATATAGACATTCTACGCAACATGGCAATCCAAATATTGGACAACTGTCCACTATACGTCAACACAAAGTAATACACCAAGATATAGACATTCTACGCAACATGGCAATCCAAATATTGGGACAAACTATCCACTATACTTCAACACAAAGTAATACACCAAGATATAGACATTCTACGCAACATGGCAATCCAAATATTGGGACAACTATCCACTATACGTCAACACAAAGTAATACACCAAGATATAGACATTCTACGCAAACATGGCAATCCAAATATTGGGACAACTATCCACTATATGTCAATACAAAGTAATACACCAAGAAATAGACATTCTACGCAACATGGCAATCCAAATATTGGGACAACTATCCACTATAAGTCAACACAAAGTAATACACCAAGATATAGACATTCTACGCAACATGGCAATCCAAATATTGGGACAACTATCCACTATACTTCAACACAAAGTAATACACCAAGATATAGACATTCTACGCAACATGGCAATACAAATATTGGGACAACTATCCACTATACGTCAACACAAAGTAATACACCAAGAAATAGACATTCTACGCAACATGGCAATCCAAATATTGGGACAACTATCCACTATACTTTAACACAAAGAAATACACCAAGATATGGACATTCTGCGCAACATGGCAATCCAAATATTGGGACAAACTATCCACTATACTTCAACACAAAGTAATACACCAAGATATAGACATTCTACGCAACATGGCAATCCAAATATTGGGACAACTATCCACTATACTTCAACACAAAGTAATACACCAAGATATAGACATTCTACGCAACATGGCAATCCAAATATTGGGACAACTATCCACTATACGTCAACACAAAGTAATACACCAAGATATAGACATTCTACGCAACATGGCAATCCAAATATTGGGACAAATATCCACTATACTTCAACACAACGTAGTACACCAAGATATAGACATTCTACGCAACATGGCAATCCAAATATTGGGACAACTATCCACTATACTTCAACACAAAGTAATACACCAAGATATAGACATTCTACGCAACATGGCAATCCAAATATTGGGACAACTGTCCACTATACGTCAACACAAAGTAATACACCAAGATATAGACATTCTACGCAACATGGCAATCCAAGTATTGGGACAACTATCCACTATACGTCAACACAAAGTAATACACCAAGATATAGACATTCTACGCAACATGGCAATCCAAATATTGGGACAACTATCCACTATACGTCAATACAAAGTAATACACCAAGATATAGACATTCTACGCAACATGGCAATCCAAATATTGGGACAACTATCCACTATACGTCAATACAAAGTAATACTCCAAGAAATAGACATTCTACGCAACATGGCAATCCAAATATTGGGACAACTATCCACTATACGTCAACACAAAGTAATACACCAAGATATAGACATTCTACGCAACATGGCAATCCAAATATTGGGACAACTATCCACTATACGTCAACACAAAGTAATACACCAAGATATAGACATTCTACGCAACATGGCAATCCAAATATTGGGACAAATATCCACTATACTTCAACACAAAGTAATACACCAAGATATAGACATTCTACGCAACAAGGCAATCCAAATATTGGGACAACTATCCACTATACGTCAACACAAAGTAATACACCAACATATAGACATTCTACGCAACATGGCGATCCAAATATTGGGACAACTGTCCACTATACGTCAACACAAAGTAATACACCAAGATATAGACATTCTACGCAACATGGCAATCCAAATATTGGGACAACTATCCACTATACTTCAACACAAAGTAATACACCAAGATATAGACATTCTACGCAACATGGCAATCCAAATATTGGGACAACTATCCACTATACGTCAAACACAAAGTAATACACCAAGATATAGACATTCTACGCAACATGGCAATCCAAATATTGGGACAACTATCCACTATATGTCAATACAAAGTAATACACCAAGAAATAGACATTCTACGCAACATGGCAATCCAAATATTGGGACAACTATCCACTATAAGTCAACACAAAGTAATACACCAAGATATAGACATTCTACGCAACATGGCAATCCAAATATTGGGACAACTATCCACTATACTTCAACACAAAGTAATACACCAAGATATAGACATTCTACGCAACATGGCAATACAAATATTGGGACAAATATCCACTATACGTCAACACAAAGTAATACACCAAGATATAGACTTTCTACGCAACATGGCAATCCAAATATTGGGACAAATATCCACTATACTTCAACACAAAGTAATACCACCAAGATATAGACATTCTACGCAACATGGCAATCCAAATATTGGGACATCTATCTATCTATCTTTCGTTCGCCTGAAGCATTGTCTATATCTGCAATGTCGTTTCCTGTATAAATGTTACTGTCTTTTGTAATTCTTGCAGTGGCCCATATAGTTTTGTCTGTAGTGTTGTATCTATGGGCCAATGGATTTTCCTCAGTCTACTATATTCAGTGCAGTCTTGAAGTATGTGTTCAGCAGTCTGGGGCGCCTGTCCACATGTACAAGTAGTTGAGGTGCCGATCTTGAATTTTGTATACATGTGACTATGGAGTCGATTGTGTCCTGTTCTGAGACGTATAATGATAACTTGTTCATATCTATTCATATTATAAAAGGCATCCTGATTTGGGGCTTGTGGTCCTCTGATTGATTTGATTATCTGTTTCTTATGATGGTATGTAACAGGTGTATCTAGTTGTGTGCCTGTTGAACCTTCCTTTGCCAACTGATCTGCTTTCTCATTTCCTGGTATTCCACAGTGAGATGGGATCCACTGCAGGGCAACCCTGTGGTGCTTGCAGAGTTCAGTCAATAAGGTCTGCAGATGTGGTAATTTTCTGGATTGTAGTGCCTGGAGTACTGATCTTGCATCTGTCAAAAACACTACAGGCTGCGGGCTAAGATTAATGTTCAGCAGTTTTTCTATTGCTAACTTTATTGCTTGTATTTCTGCATCATAATTGTGACAATATTTCCCTGTTGCTATTTTATTCATATCCCTAGTGTTATTTGGGTATTCTATATATGCACCTGCTCCCCATTTTTTACTGCATTCTGTGCTGATCCATCTGTATACACACGAATCCATAGGTCTTGTGGGTATTCTTCATCCAGGAAACTGAGAGTTATTGTTTTTCGCTGTAGACTATTCTGTTCCTCTTTATCAACTATTCCTTTCACTTCTGTCCGTATTTGAACTGATAATCCAGATTCCTCTGTCCAGGGAGTCTGTTCTGGTATGGGCAGTAGGGGGTTAACAGCTCTTGGCATGTCTGGTGTTTGTCTACTAATACGCTTGGCTTGGTGGATAAAACTGCTTCTCTTAAGTCGTCCCAATGCAAGATTTTGGAATCGGTCCTTCATTGGATGTCTCGGCATGCAAGCAAATTTTTCTGCCTGTATCAGCACCTTTGTGTCCCTCCGTTCTCTCAGTGCTGGTATCCTCCACAATTTCTCCATCTCTAATATTGGTGTTGATTTCATTGCTCCTGTGATGACCCTAAGTGCCTGGTTTTGTACTTTATCCAGTTCTTGAAGTGTGGTGTTTGATGCTGAACACCATGCAGATGATCCATATTCTAAATGTGGGCGTATACTCTGTTGGTAAACTTTACTGAGTATTTTCCCACTCGCACCCCACGTAGTTCCACACAGCTTTCTTAGAATAGCCAATTTTCTCCTTGCTTTTTGGGTTGCCTTATTTATCTGCTGTTTCCAAGATAGTTTGTTATCAAATGTAACTCCGAGATACGTAGCCTGTATGTCTTCTTTCACAGGCTCATTGTTTATATAGATGGCTCCTGCTTTTTGTTTTGGGGAAAGAGTGAAAAGTGTAGTACTGCATTTGTCTGTATTGATGCTGATACACCATCTATTTGTCCATGAATTCAGTGCATTCATAGCTCTTTGTAACAATTTGGAGGCCACTGTTGCATACTCCTCTGTGCACCACATTACCAAGTCATCTGCATACATTGCCACTTTGATACCATGTGGTAGTTCAGTAACTAGGTCATTGATGTAGATCAGAAAAAGTGTTGGAGATAGTACCCCTCCCTGTGGAACGCCCTGGCGCAGTAAGACCTTCTTACTCTTAAGACCATCCAGTTGCACTCTGGCTCTCCTGTTATGCAGGTATGCTTTGACCCATTTGTACATCCTGCCATTTACTCCATAATTTCTCAGTTTCTTCAAAAGCCCTTCCTTCCATACCTTATCAAATGCTTTCTTTAGGTCTATCCATGCTGCTAGTACCAGTTTCTTTTCTTGAAACGCATCCTCAATTTCCTGGGAAAGATAGGTTGCCTGATCTTCGGTAGAGTAACACTGTCTAAAGCCTGCTTGTTGTGGGACAAGGAGATTTTCACTTTCCAGGTACCACTGCAGTCTGAGATTGATTATACGTTCCATTGTTTTACACAAACAGCTTGTAAGGCTGATTGGTCTATAGCTGGATGTCATTGAACCATCTTTTCCTGGCTTTAGTAATGGTATCATAATTGCTTCTCTCCATGCCTGTGGCACTTTACCTGTGATCCAGCAAATGTTGTAGATCTGCAGTAGTTTTGCTTTAGCTGCAGTTCCCAAGTTCTTAATCATTTCATTAGACACTCCATCACTACCTGGTGACTTTTTCATTTTTAATTTGGATATTGCCAGCTCTAGCTCTCTTTGTGTAATGGGTATTTCCATGACTTCATGTGCAGTCTCTTCTTGTCTTGCATTTTGTTGTTTTAGACGGGTCTCTTGACGTTTCTCTAGGCTAATTTCAATATTGTTGTCATTTGCAAAGGAGTCTGCAAAGTGATTTGCTGCATGTTTACCTGTTAGAATGTTTCCATCCTTCTTCAGTGTAATTTTTGTGTTCCCTTCTGTACCCTCATCATTCAGCTGTTTTACAAGCTTCCACACTTTTCTTGTGTCTCGTTCTAGATTCATGTACTCTGTTTTCTCTTTCCAACTTCTCCGTCTGGCTTGTAGTTTAGCCCATTGAAATTTGGCTTTAGCATGCTGATAGTTATTGTGGTGTTCCTGGCAGGGGTTATTTTCTGCTTGTTTTCGAGATGTTTCCATGTCATTGTGCAGTTGCTCTAGTTCACTATTCCAGTATGGTTTGTAGTGTTTCCGTGCCCCTCTGGGTATTGTTTCACTATTGAATATTGGGACAAATATCCACTATACTTCAACACAAAGTAATACACCAAGATATAGACATTCTACGCAACATGGCAATCCAAATATTGGGACAACTATCCACTATACTTCAACACAAAGTAATACACCAAGATATAGACATTCTACGCAACATGGCAATCCAAATATTGGGACAACTATCCACTATACGTCAACACAAAGTAATACACCAAGAAATAGACATTCTACGCAACATGGCAATCCAAATATTGGGACAACTATCCACTATACGTCAACACAAAGTAATACACCAAGATATAGACATTCTACGCAACATGCAATCCAAATATTGGGACAAATATCCACTATACTTCAACACAAAGTAATACACCAAGATATAGACATTCTACGCAACATGGCAATCCAAATATTGGGACAACTGTCCACTATACGTCAACACAAAGTAATACACCAAGATATAGACATTCTACGCAACATGGCAATCCAAATATTGGGACAACTATCCACTATACTTCAACACAAAGTAATACACCAAGATATAGACATTCTACGCAACATGGCAATCCAAATATTGGGACAAATATCCACTATACTTCAAAACAAAGTAATACACCAAGATATATACATTCTACGCAACATGGCAATCCAAATATTGGGACAACTGTCCACTATACGTCAACACAAAGTAATACACCAAGATATAGACATTCTACGCAACATGGCAATCCAAATATTGGGACAACTATCCACTATACTTCAACACAAAGTAATACACCAAGATATAGACATTCTACGCAACATGGCAATCCAAATATTGGGACAACTATCCACTATACTTCAACACAGAGTAATACACCGAGATATAGACATTCTACGCAACATGGCAATCCAAATATTGGGACAACTATCCACTATACTTCAACAATTCAAATATTGGGACAACTATCCATTATACTTCAACAATCCAAATATTGGGACAACTATCCACTATACTTCAACAATCCAAATATTGGGACAACTATCCACTATACTTCAACAATCCAAATATTGGGACAACTATCCACTATACTTCAATAATCCAAATATTGGGACAACTATCCACTTTACTTCAACAATCCAAATATTGGGACAACTATCCACTATACTTCAACAATCCAAATATTGGGACAACTATCCACTATACTTCAACAATCCAAATATTGGGACAACTATCCACTATACTTCAACAATCCAAATATTGGGATAACTATCCACTATACTTCAACAATCCAAATATTGGGACAACTATCCACTATACTTCAACAATCCAAATATTGGACAACTATCCACTATACTTCAACAATCCAAATATTGAGACAACTATCCACTATACTTCAACAATCCAAATATTGGGACAACTATCCACTATACTTCAACACAAAGTAATACCACCAAGATATATATTACACAGAGTATATTCTTTTCAACGTTGTGCTACCAAACCAAATTGTTTTAATATTGTCCCACTTGTCTTTTTTTTGCACTGAGGTGATGTCTTTTGTTGTTGCCATTACCTCTGTCTTTTTGCTATTAAGGCCGAGTCCTTTATTTTTGCTTTCTTTCACTATAATGTCCAACATTTCTTGTAACTCATTTTCACTCTTAGCGATTAAGACTGTATCATCAGCATACCTTAGATTATTTATGTTATGACCTCCAATTGTTATTCCAGGCATGCCCCTTATGGATCTCCCAATAATCTCACTATAAATATTAAACAAATCTGGTGACAGCACACAACCTTGTCTAACACCCTGTTTTATTTGTTGAAACATTCCCAATTGGTTTCTAGTTCTTATGGCCGCTGTTTGTTGCCAGTACATGTTCTTTATTATTCTTAAATCTTTCTAGATTTGACTGGTACATTTCCGTAATTCTATGTTAGTAATTTTGTCCTGCTATTTCCATCCTTTTATTCTGCACAAGCATCCATTAATGAAAATCTGTATCTTCATGCTTGCCATTTTTGTTCTCCATGTTTCACAACCATATAATATGACAGATTTAACATTGGAGTTGAAAATCTATATTTTTTTTATTAACCTAACTTCTTTGAATTTCCCCATGTTTCCCAGTACAACGAATGCTCCTCTTGCTTTTGATATCCTTATTTTGATATTCTTTGTTCCTCCCTTTTTTTATATATTACTGCCCAGATATATGTAAGATTTTACGTCTTGTAGAGGTGTTTCTCCTATTATTATTTGGTTATTGCTAAATGCATTAATTCTCATAATTTGGGTCTTAACTCTACTTATTTTCAGTCCCAGCAGTTGTGATCTCTCATGAAGTATGCTTATTTTATCTTGCATCTGTTTTAATGACATCTACATCAGATGAATTCAACAGATACTTCGAGGACATGTTCAGAAGGTCCCCCCCCCCCCCCCCCCCCTAGCACCAGCAAATCCCATCTCTCTGTTAAGACAAACATTAAAATAGATGAATTATTTTGCTTCCTGGTAGTGGTCTGCTACTGGCAAGTTTAAGAGTAATGGAGATAAATGGAGATAAATGAAGGTAATTGAATGTACATGAAGGTAAATGAAAATAAATGACGGTAACTAGAAAGAAATGAAGGTAAATAGAAATAAATAAAGGAAAATGAAAATAAATTATTTCAAATGAAAATATATGAAGGTAAATGATAATAAATGAAGGTAAATTATTTCAAATGAAATTAAATGAAAGCGAATGAAAATATATGAAGATAAATGGAAATAATTGTTATTGTTATTGGTTATGGAAGGCCTCGGCATCACAGCAAACGAATTAAAATCCATAATTGCTCAACCGCCCGTGCCAGTGGAATCATCCGAACTACCAACTCATCTCCCAAACAAAGAAAGGCAACTGTAGTCCCCATCGCAGCAGTCTCAGCACACGCCAAAAGACATAAGGCGAAACCGCGCAGAAAGTGAACACAGCCAACTGTTCTCCGTCATACGACATCATCATTCATCGCAAACAAGCGGGATATCGAAACAGGATCAAAACGGATGAGACACACAGCTCACGGTGTGCACAGAGCACCCAACTCAGTAGCTCCTGCAACAAGCCGGACTTGGAATATGAGGAAACTGCAAGAAGGAACACTTTTCAGACATAGCCTTCAATGGTTCCTGCCGCCTATCCACCATACACCATGGGAGTTTACGTTCTCCCGAAAATGATGATCGTCGTAGCACTTGATGATGTTAGGCCGTCATTGATGACTCCAATTCCAAACATATAGACACACAGTGGTGGTAAGTTATCATTTCCAATCCAACAGAAGCCACATGACCTGTAGTTAGTAAAACCACAGAGAGAATATGATTTTGTGACCTTCACTGATTCACTCTTAGATGTGAATGTGTAGTTTACACAAGAGGAGAAGTTTTCAACTACAGTGATTCCATTTAAGGCAATTCTGGGATAGCAAGGCAAGTCTCCTTTATAGCAGCAGAACTTGATGTTCTCTGCTCCCTTCTTGTAACTGCCGCCACACGATTCTGATGTCTCATTAACTTGGACATCATTCAAGAACAATGTCAGATTAACATTCCATAGATATGGCTCTGCTGATGAAATGTTTGGTGCAACAGTTGTATCAATCATACTGGAGGCTCCTGGTCTGTGGTCATTAATATCACAGACAGCACATGGTGTTGTTATATTCAGTATTTCTTTCTGGGGTGTAAATATGTGGCACACACATGGAGAGTGGTTTGTGGTCACAGTAATCCCATTAAAGGCAATTCTAGGGTAGCATGGCATAGCTGTTTCAGAACAGCACAATCCTGTGATGTTTTCTGTGTTCGCTATAAAGCTGCTGCTGCCACACAATCCTGACCAATTATAGGTGTGGACATTATTCACTTGCAATGACAAAACTGCTTTGTTTACTACATCATAAACCTCTGGAAGCGAATCATTTATGGGACCAATAGTACAATTTATTCTTCCATCGGAGATATCTGCATTGAGTCCCCCCAAAAAAAGGTCTTTGGATAAAAAGCACATATGCGTTTGAGTTAAACACACAATGAGCCCACTTCATAGATTCAAAATGATCCTTGCCAATGCCATCCGTTTGCACAAGTTAGGTCCTTAGCTACCAACGTCTAAAATGTCTGAAACGAAGCCATCGAATTAACGACTTTATCTACAGCGAAGGTTAACGAACTGTGAACAAACATTTATGTTCAAACCCTTGAAAACATTTTAAAAATCTGCCAACTCGCAGCAATAACATTTATCGTGTTGTTCAATGTAAACATTGCTTGGTCCATAGCTCGAATATAAATGGAAATAAATGAAGGTAAATTAAAATATATGAATATAAATGGAAAGATATGAAGGTAAATGGAGTTATATGAAGGTATGACTATTATATATATATATATTATATGTGACTATTATCATGGTGGTAAACAAAGACTTCCCGTGTGTTACCGGGGTCTCATTTTGAGTAAAGAATAGTGACACTGTGACCTTCCAAGAATGTGTAAGAGACGACTAAGGAGATTGATCGATGGCTTGACAAGCTGTCATTGTAAAAAGTTTTGTTATGGAAATAGCGCCATATATTTAAGAGGCAGTGATCTCTGCAATATGTGCCACTTTGGCACGCAAGGTTTCTGTTTTTGAGATTCTGGTTCTGCCTTATGTGCCTTCTTCGGCTTGAAATTACAACAGATAAAAATGGAAATACATAGATACCGTTGAAAGACAATTTGGAATGGAGATAAGACAATTCTGAAGATCAGAAAATATGTGATTAATATGTAGTCTTTATTAAAATGCCGACGTGGAATATGTTGAGAACATGTATGTTTATGAAACAAGTGGCAAATGTCATCATTATTGTTTGTGCTTTGATTGTTTACATTGTCTCTGTTCTTGAAGGAGGTCACTCAAGGGCCGCAACGTCGTTAGTTGTTGTAATATATCCATTTTACAGACACGGCAACAGCAGTAAACAGTGAAAGGTTCAGGTTACAGTTGACTGTCAAGCAGGGACCACTATTTGTTGCCTAATGTCACGTTCACGACACGAATATTCTCATGTTTACGACACGACTATTCTCATGTTTACGACACGACTATTCTCCTGTTTACGACACGACTATTCTCATGTTTACAACACAACTATTCTCATGTTTACGACACGACTATTCTCATGTTTACAACACGACTATTCTCATGTTTACGACACGACTATTCTCATGTTTACGACACGACTATTCTCATGTTTACAACACGACTATACCCATGTTTACAACACGACTGTTCTCATGTTTACGACACGACTATTCTCATGTTTACAACACGACTATTCTCATGTTTACGACACGACTATTCTCATGTTTACAACACGACTATTCTCATGTTTACAACACGACTGTTCTCATGTTTACGACACGACTATTCTCATGTTTACAACACGACTATTCTCATGTGTACGACACGACTATTCTCATGTTTACAACACGACTATTCTCATGTTTACAACACGACTGTTCTCATGTTTACGACACGACTATTCTCATGTTTACAACACGACTATTCTCATGTTACAACACGACTGTTCTCATGTTTACAACACGACAGTTCTCATGTTTACAACACGACTATTCTCATGTTTACAACACGACTGTTCTCATGTTTACAACACGACAGTTCTCATGTTTACGACACGACTATTCTCATGTTTACGACACGACTATTCTCATGTTTACAACACGACTATTCTCATGTGTACGACACGACTATTCTCATGTTTACAACACGACTATTCTCATGTTTACAACACGACTGTTCTCATGTTTACGACACGACTATTCTCATGTTTACAACACGACTATTCTCATGTTTACAACAAGACTGTTCTCATGTTTACAACACGACAGTTCTCATGTTTACAACACGACTATTCTCATGTTTACAACACGACTGTTCTCATGTTTACAACACGACAGTTCTCATGTTTACAACACGACTATTCTCATGTTTACAACACGACTATTCTCATGTTTACAACACGACTGTTCTCATGTTTACAACACGACTATTCTCATGTTTACAACACGACTATTCTCATGTTTACAACACGACTATTCTCATGTTTACAACACGACTGTTCTCATGTTTACAACACGACTATTCTCATGTTTACAACACGACTATTCTCATGTTTACAACACGACTGTTCTCATGTTTACAACACGACAGTTCTCATGTTTACAACACGACTATTCTCATGTTTACAACACGACTATTCTCACGTTTACAACACGACTGTTCTCATGTTTACAACACGACTGTTCTCATGTTTACAACACGACTATTCTCATGTTTACAACACGACTATTCTCACGTTTACAACACGACTATTCTCATGTTTACAACACGACTATTCTCATGTTTACAACACGACTGTTCTCATGTTTACAACACGACTATTCTCATGTTTACAACACGACTATTCTCATGTTTACAACACGACTATTCTCATGTTTACAACACGACAGTTCTCATGTTTACAACACGACTGTTCTCACGTTTACAACACGACTGTTCTCATGTTTACAACACGACTATTCTCATGTTTACGACACGACTATTCTCATGTTTACAACACGACTATTCTCATGTTTACAACACGGCTGTTCTCATGTTTACAACACGACTGTTCTCATGTTTACAACACGACTATTCTCATGTTTACAACACGACTGTTCTCATGTTTACAACACGACAGTTCTCATGTTTACAACACGACTGTTCCGATGTTTACAACACGGCTGTTCTCATGTTTACAACTCGACTGTTCTCATGTTTACGACACGACTATTCTCATGTTTACAACACGACTATTCTCATGTTTACAACACGAATATTCTCATGTTTACAACACGACTATTCTCATGTTTACAACACGTCTATTCTCATGTTTACAACACGGCTGTTCTCATGTTTACAACACGACTGTTCTCATGTTTACAACACGACTATTCTCATGTTTACAACACGACTGTTCTCATGTTTACAACACGACAGTTCTCATGTTTACAACACGACTGTTCCGATGTTTACAACACGGCTGTTCTCATGTTTACAACTCGACTGTTCTCATGTTTACGACACGACTATTCTCATGTTTACAACACGACTATTCTCATGTTTACAACACGACTATTCTCATGTTTACAACACGTCTATTCTCACGTTTACAACACGTATATTCTCATGTTTACAACACGTATATTCTCATGTTTACAACACGTCTATTCTCATGTTTACGACACGACTATTCTCATGTTTACAACACGACTATTCTCACGTTTACGACACGACTATTCTCACGTTTACAACACGACTATTCTCATGTTTACGACACAGATCTTTCGGGTGTTCCACAGCATCCAGATATATCTCAAGGGTTGGATCTATCTAAGTGTTCTTAACTCGCGTTCAGAAGCGCTCATAAACTCTGTTGTTGAACATCGATGTTCGTTGAGATATACTCATCTCTTGCTATCAACATCTTTGTTCTTTGAGAAAAGCGCATCTACTCTCAGGTATTGAACATCGATGTTCGTTGAGAAATGTTCATCTCTTCTCAGGTATTGAACATCGATGTTCATTGAGAAATGTTCATCTCTTCTCAGGTATTGAACATTGATGTTCATTGAGAAATGTTCATCTCTTCTCAGGTATTGAACATCGATGTTCATTGAGAAATGTTCATCTCTTCTCAGGTATTGAACATTGATGTTCGTTGAAAAATGTTCATCTCTTCTCAGGTATTGAACATTGATGTTCGTTGAGAAATGTTCATCTCTTCTCAGGTATTGAACATTGATGTTCGTTCAAAGAGCTTCATTTAAATAATCTTCACCGTTCACGTCGATTAAAAGCGATCATCTCTTCTTTTCAACGTCGACTTTCTAAAGCATTTTCTTGAAAAACACTCTCACACATACGTCATCATCAGTGCCAACGTGTCCCGGACGATGGCTTGATGGTAGAGGGAAGGCAATCTGATACCCCCCAAAAAAGTTATGCTGAAGTCGGATGCTCTGCATGGAAAGATGTAGACATCGCAAATATAACAGATTGCATCTTCGCCTACTTTATGCCCTCTCTGTGGTAGATGATGGAGTGAAGTAGAGCAACATAATGTTACAATGTAATTATAAATTGTCTGAGTCATTGAAACAATTAACACCATCAAGCAGCATAGAAATAAACAGAACAAATCTGGAACAAGTACAACGCGTCAAATACTTGGGCACAATAATAACATCAGATGGAAGATGCACCACAGAAATAAAATGCAGAATAGCTCAGGCCAAAATAGCATTTCAGAAAATGAAAAATATCTTATGCAACAAATCTATGTCAATAAAAATGAGAAAGAGAGTTCATCGGTGCTATATAGAACCAATTCTGACCTATGGAAGCGAATCATGGACAGTAGACTAACAAATGAAAAGACGATTAGTGTCCACAGAGATGGGATTTTTCAGAAGAATGTTGAAAGTTCCCTGGACATCTAAAAAGACCAATCAGGAAGTTCTCAAAGAGGCCAACACAAAAAGGGAGCTCTTAAAAAACATCAGAAAGAGGAAATCAACATTTTTCTGGCACATCATGAGAAGAGGAAAGTTGGAATACTAGGTTACAACTGGCAAAATAAAAGTACACAGTCGACAAAGAGAGAAAATACTAGATAGCTTGGTGTCATGGCATGGAAAACAGTCAACAACAGAAATGATACGATGCACTGTATATAGAAGATTGTGGAAGGACATGATCGCCTATATATAGCTAGGAATAGCCCCCGCCATAGAATATATAAAGAAACAACAGATAAAATGGTTTGGCCACGTGACAAGGCAGAAAGAACAAAACACAACACAACGAGCCTTCAACAAACTTTGTGAGAACACCAGACCTAAGGGTCAACCACGAAAGAGATGTATCGATGGAATATTAGAAGCACTAGGAAAGATAACAGCAGCAGAGGCGAACAGAAGAGCAAAAGACCGCAAATTATATCTCCCCTCGACGCTGAAAGAGCCGCGATAGCTCAGTGGTTAGTGAACTGGACTACCACGGACAAGGGGTAGGGTTCGATCCCAACCGACGGCTCCGGGTTCACCCAGCCTTAAATGGGTACCGGATTTTTTTTCTGGGAAAGTAAAGAGGCACGGGCGTAATACTGACCACATTACCCCAAAACCATGTGCTGGAGGACTGTAAAATATAGGGTCACTAACACCATATTTCCCTATACGTCACTTGGCGTGACGGGGGTACTTTACTTTTTTTTTTACTCGACGCTGAAAAGCAAATAAGGAAGGAAAAAAGGAGAAGATATTCGCCTAAGCCAACCGGTATGACACATGATAATGATGATGAGGATGCGTCATTGACCGTAGGCCTGACCCATTTGGAAAGACTGTTAGCCTGTTTCTAGGGGTACCACGAATAGGTGGTATAGTTCATGTCCCCAGATCATGACAACTTTCAGCGCCGTTGCTGTGTGACGCCTCTGTCTCTAATTGGTAATTTATTTTGCTAAGTTCGATAATTTTATTAAAGAGAAGTAAAACAATTTGAGAATTAAAGAGTTACCGCCCCCCCCCCCCCCCCAATCTTAACTATTGGGATTGTCCAGCGACGAGGCGTTGTTGGTCGGTTTAGCGACGGCGGCGTGTTGTATTCCATACGGGCTTTTTTTTACTTTTTGAAATAGTTTTTCTTGAAAGTGATTGGTTAGATAGAAGTATGTTGATTATTTGTGTCGGTGGATGTGAATCATGGACAATAGGACAACAGACAAGAAAATCACTGGAGTCTGTAGAAATGTGGTTTTACAGAAGAATGTTGAGAATACCATGGACATCTAAGAAGAGTAATGAAAACGGCCTGAAAGAGGCTAAAGCAAAAAGAGAGCTAATTTCCAATATTAGGAAGAAACAATCATCATTTTTTGGCCATGTAATGAGAAGAGAACAACTGGAATATATTGTAACAACTGGAAAAATTGAGGGACGAAGAGATAGAGGGAAGCAAAGAAAAAGATAACAGACAGCTTAAGAGAATGGCTTGGCAGAAGGTCAACAACAGAAATGATAAATAACTGTCGAGATTGAAAGTTGCGGAGAGACATGATCACCTACGTTAGCAGGCACGGTACTTGATGATGATGATGATGATGTTGATTATTATCTTCAGCTATGTGTGTGATATCTATCTATCTATCTATCTATCTATCTATCTATCTATCTATCTATCTATCTATCTATCTATCTATCTATCTATCTATCTATCTATCTATCTATCTATCTATCTATCTATCTATCTATCTATCTATCTATCTATCTATCTATCTATCTATTTATAACTCTATCTGTCTGACTGTCTGTTTGTTTGACTGTCTGTCTAACTGTTTGTCTGTCTGTCTGTCTGTCTGTCTAACTGTCTGTCTGTCTATCTCTAATATTTCAATAAATGTGCTTACTTATCAGTGTTATATTTAACAGTCTGTATTTCGTTATATATGTAATTTCGGTATCTTCTTTATCGCTCTCCCTCCCCACCCACCCCTCTCTCTCTCTCTCCATCCATCTCTAAACTGTTCATGGATGTACCAACCTATCTCTCCTTGCTTCCACTGTTTCAAAACATTGCTAGGTGCACATTTTTAGTGTTGTCTTGTAACTACCACCTGAATTAGGTAATAGGTTTGTGTGCTGTCTTTGCTGCCTTTCTTGTTCGTTAATAGACATTTGTGTGTTTCAAGTGCTAATTAATTTTAGTTTCCAACCGTTTTTACGATGCGGGCTTGTTCATTGATTTCTCGTGACCACCCACTGAATGGTGTATGCACTCGATCGTCGCTCGGTGTGAGATTACCCAAGCGAGTCACATTCTGGCTGCATGCTCGGTTTAACGTCGACATTGAGATGGGGGAGGGCAGCCTTGTGGAACGGTCTTCGGGTTTACTTGAGTTGCCAGTGATATGTTTTGTTGCTTTCATCCACTCCCAGCGGGGCGGCCTGCCCAGGGCAGTGCCATTGAAGGGACAGAGGCGGCTTCAACGTAAAGAGCAGCAGGGGAACCATCCATGTAAGAAGGGACAGGGAAGAATTCAATACAAAGAGGGATAGAAGAGCCTTCTATGTAAAGAGGGATAGAAGAGCCTTCTATGTAAAGAGGGATAGGAGAGACTTCTATGTAAAGAGGGATAGGAGAGCCTTCCATGTAAAGAGGGATAGGAGAGACTTCTATGTAAAGAGGGATAGGAGAGCCTTCCATTTAAAGAGGGATAGGAGAGACTTCTATGTAAAGAGGGATAGGAGAGCCTTCCATGTAAAGAGGGATAGGAGAGCCTTCCATTTAAAGAGCGATAGGAGAGACTTCTATGTAAAGATGGATAGGAGAGACTTCTATGTAAAGAGGAATAGGAGAGCCTTCCATGTAAAGAGGGATATGAGAGACTTCCATGTAAAGAGGGATAGGAGAGCCTTCCATGTAAAGAGGGATAGGAGAGCTTTCTATGTAAAGAGGGATAGGAGAGCCTTCTATGTAAAGATGGATAGGAGAGTCTTCTACGTAAAGAGGGGCAGGTATGCCCTCCATGTAAACGTGGCAGGAGAGCCTCCATGTAAAGGAGACAAATATGAATAAATAAATATTAATCTGGAGGGAAACTTCCGGGGCGATAAATCATCGAACCATTTCATGTAAAGAACGAGACTTCCATAGGGAGGGCAGGTAAGATTTCCATAGAGAGGGCAGGTAAGATTTCCATAGAGAGGGCAGGTAAGATTTCCATAGAGAGGGCAGGTAAGATTTCCATAGAGAGGGCAGGTAAGATTTCCATAGGGAGGGCAGGTAAGATTTCCATAGAGAGGGCAGGTAAGATTTCCATAGAGAGGGCAGGTAAGATTTCCATAGGGAGGGCAGGTAAGATTTCCATAGGGAGGGCAGGTAAGATTTCCATAGAGAGGGCAGGTAAGATTTCCATAGAGAGGGCAGGTAAGATTTCCATAGGGAGGGCAGGTAAGATTTCCATAGAGAGGGCAGGTAAGATTTCCATAGGGAGGGCAGGTAAGATTTCCATAGAGAGGGCAGGTAAGATTTCCATGTAGATACTGTAAAGAGGGGTGGGGAGCATTCCATACATATGTAAAGAGAGGCAAGCAAGCTTCCTTACATATGTAAAGAGGAACAAATGGAGCTTTCCATACAGATGTAAAGAGGGGAAGGTAAGCCTTCCATACAGGTGTAAAGAGGGGAGAGCAGCATTAAAAACAGATGTAAAGAGGGGCAAAGGGAGCCTTCCATACTGACGTAAAGAGGAGAAGGAGAGTATTCCAAACAGATGTAAAGAGAGGCATGGGAGCCTGCCGCGCTAACGTAAAGAGGGGAAGGAGAGTCTTTAATACTCAAGATGTAAAGAAGGACATGGGCAGGGCTCTGGTGTAAATAGGAGAGGGAGCGTTCCTAAGAGGTGTAATGAGGGGCAAGGAAGCCTTCGATAGAGATGTAATGAGGGGCAAGGAAGCCTTCCATAGAGAAGTAATGGGGGAAAGGAAGCCTTCCATCGAGATGTAATGAGGGGCAAGGAAGCCTTCCATAGAGATGTAATGGGGGAAAGGAAGCCTTCCATAGATATGTAATAGGGGCAAGGAAGCCTTCGATAGAGATGTAATGGGGGAAAGGAAGCCTTCCATAGAGATGTAATGGGGGAAAGAAAGCCTTCCATAGAGATGTAATGAGGGAAAGGAAGCCTTCCATAGAGATGTAATGGGGGAAAGGAAGCCTTCCATAGAGATGTAATGAGGGGCAAGGAAGCCTTCCATAGAGATATAATAAGAGGGCAAGGAATCCTTCCATAGAGATGTAAAGGGGGCAAGGAAGCCTTCCACAGAGTTGTAATGGGGGCAAGGAAGCCTTCCATAGAGATGTAAAGGGAGCAAGGAAGCCTTCCACAGAGTTGTAATGGGGGCAAGAAAGTCTTCCATAGAGATATAATGAGTGGCAAGGAAGCCTTCCATAGAGATATAATGAGGGCAAGGAAGCCTTCCTTAGAGATATAATGAGGGGCAAGGAAGCCTTCCATAGAGATATAATGAGGGGCAAGAAAGCCTTCAATAGAGATATAATGAGGGGAAAGAAAGTCTTCCATAGAGATATAATGAGGGCAAGGAAGCCTTCCATAGAGATATAATGAGGGGCAAGAAAGCCTTCCATAGAGATATAATGAGGAGCAAGGAAGTCTTCCATAGAGATATAATGAGGGGCAAGAAATCCTTCCATAGAGATATAATGAGGGGCAAGAAAGCCTTCCATAGAGATATAATGAGGGGCAAGAAAACCTTCCATAGAGATATAATGAGGGGCAAGAAAGCCTTCCATAGAGATATAATGAGGGCAAGGAAGCCTTCCATAGAGATATAATAAGAGGGCAAGGAATCCTTCCATAGAGAGAGATATAATGAGGGGCAAGGAAGCCTTCCATAGAGATATAATGAGGGGCAAGGAAGCCTTCCACAGAGATATAATGAGGGGCAAGAAAGCCTTCCATAGAGATATAATGAGGGGCAAGAAAGCCTTCCATAAAGATATAATGAGGGGCAAGGAAGCCTTCCATAGCGATATAATGAGGGGCAAGGAAGCCTTCCATAGCGATATAATGAGGGGCAAGAAAGTCTTCCATTAAGATATGAGGGGCAAGAAAGCCTTCCATAAAGATATAATGAGGGGCAAGGAAGCCTTCCATAGCGATATAATGAGGGGCAAGAAAGCCTTCCATAGAGATATAATGAGGGGCAAGAAAGCCTTCCATAAAGATATAATGAGGGGCAAGGAAGCCTTCCATAGCGATATAATGAGGGGCAAGGAAGCCTTCCATAGAGATATAATGAGGGGCAAGAAAGCCTTCCATAGAGATATAATGAGGGGCAAGAAAACCTTCCATAGAGATATAATGAGGGGCAAGGAAGCCTTCCTTAGAGATATAATGAGGGGCAAGAAAGTCTTCCATAGAAATATAATGAAGGGCATGGAAGTCCTCCATAGAGATATAATGAGGGGCAAGAAAGCCTTCAATAGAGATATAATGAGAGGCAAGGAAGCCTTCCATAGAGATATTAATGAGGGGCAAAAAAAGCCTTCCATAGAGATATAATGAGGAGCAAGGAAGTCTTCCATAGAGATATAATGAGGGGCAAGAAATCCTTCCATAGAGATATAATGAGGGGCAAGAAAGCCTTCCATAGAGATATAATGAGGGGCAAGAAAACCTTCCATAGAGATATAATGAGGGGCAAGGAAGCCTTCCATAGAGATATAATGAGGGCAAGGAAGCCTTCCATAGAGATATAATAAGAGGGCAAGGAATCCTTCCATAGAGAGAGATATAATGAGGGGCAAGGAAGCCTTCCATAGAGATATAATGAGGGGCAAGGAAGCCTTCCACAGAGATATAATGAGGGGCAAGAAAGCCTTCCATAGAGATATAATGAGGGGCAAGAAAGCCTTCCATAAAGATATAATGAGGGGCAAGGAAGCCTTCCATAGAGATATAATGAGGGGCAAGGAAGCCTTCCATAGAGATATAATGAGGGGCAAGAAAGTCTTCCATAAAGATATGAGGGGCAAGAAAGCCTTCCATAAAGATATAATGAGGGGCAAGGAAGCCTTCCATAGCGATATAATGAGGGGCAAGAAAGCCTTCCATAGAGATATAATGAGGGGCAAGAAAGCCTTCCATAAAGATATAATGAGGGGCAAGGAAGCCTTCCATAGCGATATAATGAGGGGCAAGGAAGCCTTCCATAGCGATATAATGAGGGGCAAGGAAGCCTTCCATAGAGATATAATGAGGGGCAAGGAAACCTTCCTTACAGATATAATGAGGGGCAAGAAAGCCCTCCATAGAGATATAATGAGGGGCAAGGAAGCCTTCCTTACAGATATAATGAGGGGCAAGAAAGCCTTCCATAGAGATATAATGAGGGGCAAGAAAGCCTTCCATAGAGATATAATGAGGGGCAAGAAAGCCTTCCATAGAGATATAATGAGGGGCAAGAAAGCCTTCCATCACTGCTTGTTACCTAATTTCTGGACACCATATTACTGGTTGTGTAGCTACTTGCAGCACATCACTGGTTGTGTAACTACTTGTAGCACATCACTGGTTGTGTAACTACTTGTAGCACATCACTGGTTGTGTAGCTACTTGCAGCACATCACTGGTTGTGTAGCTACTTGCAGCACATCACTGGTTGTGTAGCTACTTGCAGCACATCACTGGTTGTGTAGCTACTTTCAGAACTGGTTGTGCAGCTTTCAGCATATCACTGGTTGTGTAGGTAATTGCAGCACATCACTGGTTGTGTTGCCACTTTAAGCACATCGCTGGTTGTGTAGCCACTTTCAGCACATCGCTAGTTGTGTAGCCACTTTCAGCACATCGCTGGTTGTGTAGCCACTTTCAGCACATCGCTGGTTGTGTAGCCACTTTCAGCACATCGCTAGTTGTGTAGCCACTTTCAGCACATCGCTGGTTGTGTAGCCACTTTTAGCACATCGCTAGTTGTGTAGCCACTTTTAGCACATCGCTGGTTGTGTAGCCACTTTCAGCACATCGCTGGTTGTGTAGCCACTTTCAGCACATCGCTGGCTGTGCAGCCACTTTTAGCACATCGCTGGTTGTGTAGCCACTTTCAGCACATCACTGATTGTGTAGCCACTTTCAGCACATCACCGCTTGTGTAGCTACTTTCGGGACTGGTTGTATAGCTGCTATCAGCAATGGTTGTGTAGCTACTTTCAGCACATTGCTGGTTGTGTAACTATTTTAAGTATATCACTGGTTGTGTAGCTACTTTCAGCAATGGTTGTGTAGCCACTTTCAGCAATGGTTGTGTAGCTACTTTCAGCAATGGTTGTGTAGCCACTTTCAGCAATGGTTGTGTAGCCACTTTCAGCAATGGTTGTGTAGCTACTTTCAGCACATCGCTGAGTGTGTGGCTATTCTCAGTACTAGTTGTGTAGCTACTTTCAGCACATCGTTGGTTGTGTAACTATTTGAAGTACATCACTGGTTGTGTAGCTACTTTCAGCAATGGTTGTGTAGCTACTTTCAGCACATCGCTGGTTGTGTAGCTACTTTCAGTACTGGTTGTGTAGCTACTTTCAGTACTGGTTGTGTAGATACTTTCAGCACATCGCTGGTTGTGTAACTATTTTAAGTACATCACTGGTTGTGTAGCGACTTTCAGTACTGGTTGTGTAGATACTTTCAGCACATCATTTGTTGTGTAGCTACTTTCAGGACTGGTTGTGTAGCTACTTTAAACACATCACTGGTTGTGTAGATACTTTTAGGACTGGTTGTGTAGATACTTCCAGCATTTAATTTGTTGTATAGCTACTTTCAGCACATTATTGGTTGTACAGCTACTTTCAGCACATCACTGGTTGTGTAGCTACTTCTATCACATCATTGGTTGTGTTGCTACTTTCAGCACATCACTGATTGTGTGGCTACTTTCATCAAATCATTGGTTGTGTCACTGCTTTCAGCACATCATTGGTTGTGTGGCTACTTTCATCACTGGTTGTGTAGCCTGAGTTCTTGTCTTGTACTGTGTTAATGACTCCCTAATTCCGAGTGTACAGATTTGTCGGGACCGATTGATATGTTCATGTAGCGTCTCTCTGTACAACCCAACTTCTGAAGAAACCATATTTCTGTACAACCACATTTCTGAAGAAACCATATTTCTGTACAACCACATTTCTGAAGAAACCATATTTCTGTACAACCACATTTCTGAAGAAACCATATTTCTGTACAACCACATTTCTGAAGAAACCATATTTCTGTACAACCACATTTCTGAAGAAACCATATTTCTGTACAACCACATTTCTGAAGAAACCATATTTCTGTACAACCACATTTCTGAAGAAATCATATTTCTGTAGAACATACTTCTGTAAAACCATACTTTCTATAGAACATACTTCTGTAAAACCATGTTTTCTGTAGAACATACTTCTGTAAAACCATACTTTCTGTAGAACATATTTCTGTAAAACCATACTTTCTGTAAAACCATACTTCATAAAACATACTTCTGTAAAACCATACTTTCTGTAGAACATGCTTCTGTAAAACCATACTTTATAGAACATACTTCTGTAAAACCATACTTTCTGTAGAACATACTTCTGTAAAACCATACTTTATAGAATATATTTCTGTAAAACCATACTTTATAGAACATACTCCTGTAAAACCATATTTCTGTAGAACATACTTCTGTAAAACCATACTTTATATAGAACATACTTCTGTAAAACGATATTTTTGTAGAACATACTTCTGTAAAACCATATTTATAGAACATACTTCTGTAAAACCATATTTCTGTAGAACATACTTCTGTAAAACCATACTTTATAGAACATACTTCTGTAAAACCATACTTTATATAGAACATACTTCTGTAAAACGATATTTTTGTAGAACATACTTCTATAAAACCATATTTATAGAACATACTTCTGTAAAACCATATTTCTGTAGAACATACTTCTGTAAAACCATACTTTATAGAACATACTTCTGTAAAACCATACTTTATAGAACATACTTCTGTAAAACCATACTTTCTGTAGAACATACTTCTGTAAAACCATACTTTATGTAGAACATACTTCTGTAAAACCATACTTTCTATAGAACATACTTATGTAAAACCATACTATATGTAGAACATTCTTCTGTAAAACCACACTTTCTGTAAAACCATATATTATGTAGAACATACTTCTGTAAAACCATACTTTATAGAACATACTTCTATAAAACCATACTTTCTGTAGAACATACTTCTGTAAAACCATACTTTATAGAACATACTTCTGTAAAACCATACTTTCTGTAGAACATACTTCTGTAAAACCATACTTTCTGTAGAACATACTTCTGTAAAACCAAACTTTCTGTAGAACATACTTCTGTAAAACCATACTTTCTGTAGAACATAGTTCTGTAAAACCATACTTTCTGTAGAACATACTTCTGTAAAACCATACTTTCTGTAGAACAAATATACTTCTGTAAAACCAAACTTTCTGTAGAACATACTTCTGTAAAACCATGCTTTCTGGTAGAACATACTTCTGTAAAACCAAACTTTCTGTAGAACATACTTCTGTAAAACCAAACTTTCTGTAGAACATACTTCTGTAAAACCAAACTTTCTGTAGAACATACTTCTTTAGCCCATAAAATATGTGACCAATGTTTCCCTCTGCGTGTCAGAACGGTGATCGTGTCTATGATCATAGAAATCCACAGATCTGCTCAATTTATTTCTCTGCGCACATTCATGTGCACCCATTGGCGCATTCGAGTGCACCCAACCTGAGGAAACACTTTTTTGAGATGGCATGTCCAGACAACTCACAGTGACCCAATCTGACAGCCTCGTCAAACAAGTGCCCCACACTCGAGCGGGTATTTGCACGTTCCAGATGACCACAAGTAGGTCAAGCTCAGGTCAAAGGGTGCTCAGTAGAGTCAACATTGGTTCCTGAACGAAGATTTCCTATTAATGTCGTCTTCTTTTGTTGTTTTTTTATTGAAACTATAGAAATGAGAGTCAGAATCATCATCAAGTACCGGGCCTGCTGGCGTAGGTGATCATGTCTCTCCACAACTTTCGATCTCGGCAGTTATTTATCATTTCTGTTGTTGACCTTCTGCCAAGCCATTCTCTTAAGCTGTCTGGTATCTTTTCTCTTTGCTTCCCTCTATCTCTTCGTCCCTCAATTTTCCCAGTTGTTACAATATATTCCAGGTTTTCTCTTCTCATTACATGGCCAACAAATGATGATTGTTTTTTCCTAATATTGGAAATTAGCTCTCTTTTTGCTTTGGCCTCTCTCAGAACATCTTCATTACTCTTCTTAGCTGTCGAGGTACTCTCAACATTCTTCCGTAAAACAACATTTCTACAGACTCCAGTGATTTTCTTGTCTGTTGTCTTATTTTCCATGATTCGCATCCATATGTTAAGACTGGCTCTACATAACAATTAAGAACTCTTTTTCTTGTTTCTATTGTCAAAAATGGATTGCATAGTATCTTCCTCATTTTTTGGAAAGCTGCTTTTGCCTGAGCCATTCTGCATCTCACCTCTTTTGTACATCTTCCGTCTGAGGTTAACAAAGTTCCCAATATTTAAATTCATTTACCTGTTTTAACATTGTTCCACTTGTCTTTATTTTGCACTGAGGGAGAGTCAGAAAGGATAGAATTACTCTTCTCTCGTTGGTGTCTCTAGAACTGATAAAAAGTAAAGAGCCCCCGTCACCCCAAGTGGCGTATAGGGAATACGGTGTTAGTGACCATACATTTTACAGACCTTCAGCACATGATTTTTGGGGTAATGTGGTCGGTATTACGCCCGTGCCGCTTTATTTTCCCAGAAAAAAATCCGGTACCCATTTACGGCTGGGTAAACCGGAAGCCGTCTGTTGGGATCGAACCCTACCTCTTGTCCTTTGTAGTCCAGTTCACTAACCACTGAGCTATTGCGGCTCTTCTAGAACTGATAGTTACCCAAATCTTCCTCTCTTCTTGGTTTGCTCATTAAAAAATGTTTTTTTTTTAAATGTAAAGAGCCCCGTCACACCAAGTGACGTATGGAGAATATGGTGTCAGTGACCAGACAGACTTTTTGTGCATGGCAGACATTTTATTTTTATTTTTATTCATCATTCTTGTTATAAATTGAGCCGCTATAGCTCAGTGGTTAGTGAACTGGACTACAAAGGACAAGAGGTAGGGTTCGATCTCAACCGACGGCTTTCGGTTCACCCAGCCTTTAATGGGTACCAGATTTTTTTCTGGGAAAGTAAAGCGGCACGGGCGTAATACCGACCACATTACCCCAAAAATCATGTGCCGAAGGTCTGTAAAATTTATGGTCACTAACACCATATTCACTATACGCCACTTGGCGTGGCGAGGGCTGTTTACTTTTTTTTTTTTTTATAGAGGGAAACTTCCGAGGCGATAATCAGCGAATCAATTCTGAGGAAGAAGTATGTTTACAACACTCAGAAAAAAATGACAAATGATTTTAAAAAAAAAAAACCGAAAAAAAACAAGGAACAATATATGGTCCGAAGAAGGATCGAACCCGTACTTCTTGGCACAGCGCCTTGCCACGATAAACAAAACGCTAGGGAAACACTGCCAATGTCTGGAATGGAGTCTGTACATTAGTTTACTGAAGAGAGACGATGGACTGGGCGGAAGAATCAGAAATGATCAACGGCCCAGAAAGCGAAAACAGCAAAGTGTGTGGTACACCAGAGCCATGTTCAGGACACGAAAGACGAATGTGGCTGACCACCGTGAAAGAGATTGGAGCCTCATCACGCACTAGTCCAGAGAAAAGAATGGAGAGGAATTAGGACTCTGGGGCCATGTTAAAAGATACAACAGCCTACTAAAAGTAATCTTGGAAGGGAAAATACAAGGTAAAAGAGACAGAGGCAGACAAAGACTAACAATGTCGAGTAACATCAAAAGATGGACAAGTCAGCCTATGACAACCTGCACCATCAAAGCAAGAGACAGCGCAGAATGGCGCTCCATGGTAGCCTTCTTCGTTTGCGAAGATGGCACTCGATGATGATGATGAAGAGTGACGATGCGGTTCTCAGACTCCGAGAATCGGGAGTCGTGTTCGGTACAGGTTGGATTAGACATGAGACAGGGAAGCAAGAGAGGATGTAACCATCGAGATAGAGGAACCATCAAAGTGTATGTTTTCTGTTGTCTTATTGTAGGGACTGGGTGTTTTACACCTGTCCCAGGTGTGGTGTGATGATGTTGGTGATGATGATGATGAAAATAATGATGATGGTAGTGATGATAGTGATAATAATGATGATAATGGTGATGATAATAATGATGATGATAAGGATTATGAAGCTGATAATGATGATGACGATGATAGTGGTGATGATAATAAACATGATGATGATGGTGATGATGATAATGATAATGATTATGGTGATGATGATACTGATAGTGATGATGATACTGATAGTGATGATGATGATGATGGTGATGATGATGATGATGATGGTGATGATGATAATGATAATGATGATGATGATGATAATGATAATGATGATGGTGATGATAATAATGATGGTGCTGAGAATGATGATGATGATGATGATAATAATGATGATAATGATGATGATGGTAATGATGAAGATAATGATGATGGTGATGACAATGATGATGATGATGACAATAATGATGATGGTAATGATGAAAATAATGATGATGATGGTGACAATGGTGATGATGATAATAATGATGATAATGCTGATGGTAATGATGAAGATAATGATGATAGTGATGACAATGATGATGATGATAATAATGATGATAATAATGATAATAATGATGATAATGATGAGGGTGATGATACTGATTATGATGATGATAATAATGATGATAATGATTATGATGACAATAATAATAATGACAATGATGATAATGACGATGATAATAATGATGATAATGATGATAATGATGATGATAATAACGATGACAATGATGATGGTGATGACAATGATGATGATGATGATGATGGTGACGACATTGATGATGATGATGAATGTGATGACGATGATGATAATAATTATGATAATGATGATGGTAATGATGATAATAATGATAATAACGATGATAATGATGATGGTAATAATGATGATTATAATGATGATAATAATGATGATGATGATGAATGTGATGACGGTGATGATAATAATATGATAATGATGATAACGATGATGGTAATGATGATAATAATGATGATAATGATGATAATGATGATAATGATGATGATAATCATGATAATGATGATGATGATAATGATGATGATGATAATAATTATGATAATAATTACGATAAGGATGATA
Organism: Megaustenia siamemsis; assembly: GCA_032433765.1. Taxonomy (NCBI): domain Eukaryota; kingdom Metazoa; phylum Mollusca; class Gastropoda; order Stylommatophora; family Ariophantidae; genus Megaustenia; species Megaustenia siamemsis. Next base: position 4,135,248 of record JAVIAB010000105.1, read on the forward strand.
GTGATGATGATCATAATATTGATGATAATGATGATGATGATGATGATGATAATAATGATGAGACTAATGATAATAATGATGATGATGATGGTTATGATAATGATGTTGATGATGAATGTGATGACGGTGATGATAATAATGATGATAATGATGATGGTAATGTTAATAATGATAATAATGATGCTGGTAATGATAATAATTATGATAATGATGATGACAACGACGATGATGATGATGAAATAAAATGTCGCGGTGTCTAGACAAAGCGTTAGATCATAGAAACTGAAGTGGCGAGTGCATTGACTTTCCTTATTATAATATCGATACTGCTGGAGATGTTAGAGCTTGTCCATTCTAGACATTTTATCGTGGACGGTTATGTTGGAGTTTGTCCACCTTAGACATGTTAACATGGACGGTTATGTTGGAGTTTGTCCATTCTAGACATGTTATCATGGACGGTTATGTTGGAGTTTGTCCATTCTAGACATGTTATCATTGATGGTTATGTTGGAGTTTGTCCATCTTAGACATGTTATCATGGACGGTTATGTTGGGAGCTTGTCCATCTTAGACAATGTTATCATGGACGGTTATGTTGGAGTTTGTCCATTCTAGACATATTATCATGGACGGTTATGTTGGAGTTTGTCCATCTTAGACATGTTATCATAGATGGTTATGTTAGAGCTTGTCCATTCTAGACATGTTATCATGGACGGTTATGTTGGAGTTTGTCCATCTTAGACATGTTATCATAGACGGTTATGTTAGAGCTTGTCCATCTTAGACATGTTATCATGGACGGTTATGTTGGGAGCTTGTCCATCTTAGACATGTTATCATGGACGGTTATGTTGGAGTTTGTCCATTCTAGACATGTTATCAATGACGGTTATGTTGGAGTTTGTCCATTCTAGACATGTTATCATGGACGGTTATGTTAGAGCTTGTCCATTTTGACATGTTATTATGGACGGTTATGTTGGAGTTTGTCCATTCTAGACATGTTATCGTAGACGGTTATGTTGGAGTTTGTCCATCCTAGACATGTTATCATAGACGGTTATGTTGGGAGCTTGTCCATCTTAGACATGTTATCAAAGATGGTTATGTTGGAGTTTGTCCATTCTAGACATGTTATCATGGACGGTTATGTTGGAGTTTGTCCATTCTAGACATATTATCATGGATGGTTATGTTGGGCGCTTGTCCATTCTAGACATATTATCATGGATGGTTATGTTAGAGTTTGTCCATTGTAGACATGTTATCATGGGTGGTTATGTTGGGAGCTTGTCCATTCTAGACATATTATCATGGATGGTTATGTTGGGAGCTTGTCCATTTTAGACATATTATCATGTATGGTTATGTTGGAGTTTGTCCATTCTAGACATGTTATCATAGACGGTTATGTTGAAGTTTGTCCATCCTAGACATGTTATCATAAACGGTTATGTTGGAGTTTGTCCATTCTAGACATGTTATCATAGACGGTTCTGTTTGTTCGTCCATCCTAGACATGTTATCATAGACGGTTCTGCCTGAGTTTATCCATCCTAGAGGCTCTACCACATTGGGTTCTCTGTGTTAGCAAATTCCCAAGACTGCTGTATGTACTGAAACTGTTAATCAGTTTTGACAGAGACCAAAAACATCAAATGTTAAGTGATGTCTTGATCAGCTGTAGGTCGCTGACCTGGCTGTGATGACAGTTAACTCGCTTGTGCTCCGATTAAAAATGACACGATATCAGTTCTTTGAACCAGTAGCCAGTCTCTTCAACGTGGGTCGCTAACACAAGGGTTAATAGTCAATCTTTGTTTCGTTTTAAAACTGACAAATGGTTCTGATAACCAAGAGTTAATAACACTACACGTAGAAGTCTGGAGACCGTAATAAAGTCTGATAACACAAACTTAGAAAGGAAATAACACAATCTATCTTAGAAAGGAAATAACACAATCTATCTTAGAAAGGAAATAACACATTCTATCTTAGAAAGGAAAGAACACAATCTATCTTAGAAAGGAAATAACACAATCTATCTTAGAAAGGAAATAACACAATCTATCTTAGAATGGAAATAACAGAAACTTAGAAAGGAAATAACACAATCTTAGAAAGGAAATAACACAATCTGTCCTAGAAAGGAAATAACACAATCTATCTTAGAAAGGAAATAACACAATCTATCTTAGAAAGGAAATAACACAATCTATCTTAGAAAGGAAACAACACAATCTATCCTAGAAAGGAAATAACACAATCTATCTTAGAAAGGAAATAACACAATCTATCTTAGAAAGGAAATAACACAAACTTAGAAAGGAAATAACACAAACTAATTTAGAAAGGAAATAACACAAACTTAGAAAGGAAATAACACAATCTTTCTTAGAAAGGAAATAACACAATCTGTCCTAGAAAGGAAATAACACAAACTATCTTAGAAAGGAAATAACATAAACTATCTTAGAAAGGAAATAACACAATCTATCTTAGAAAGGAAATAACACAATCTATCTTAGAAAGGAAATAACACAAACTATCTTAGAAAGGAAGTAACACAAACTATCTTAGAAAGGAAATAACACAATCTATCTTAGAAAGGAAATAACACAATCTATCTTAGAAAGGAAATAACACAAACTATCTTAGAAAGGAAATAACACAATCTATCTTAGAAAGGAAATAACACAAACTATCTTAGAAAGGAAATAACACAAACTATCTTAGAAAGGAAATAACACAAACTTAGAAAGGAAATAACACAAACTTAGAAAGAAAATAACACAAACTTAGAAAGAAAATAACACAAACTTAGAAAGGAAATAACACAAAGAAAATAACACAAACTTAGAAAGAAAATAACACAAACTTAGAAAGAAAATAACACAAAGAAAATAACACTAACTTTGAAAGAAAATAACACAATCTTAGAAAGAAAATAACACAATCTATCTTCAAAAGGAAATAACACAAACTTAGAAAGAAAATAACGCAAACTTAGAAAGAAAATAACACAAAGAAAATAACACAAACTTAGAAAGAAAATAACACAATCTTAGAAAGAAAATAACACAATCTATCTTCAAAAGGAAATAACACAAACTTAGAAAGAAAATAACACAAACTTAGAAAGAAAATAACACAAACTTAGAAAGAAAATAACACAAACTTAGAAAGGAAATAACACAAAGAAAATAACACAAACTTAGAAAGAAAATAACACAAACTTAGAAAGAAAATAACACAAACTTAGAAAGGAAATAACACAAAGATAATAACACAAACTTAGAAAGAAAATAACACAAACTTAGAAAGGAAATAACACAAACTTAGAAAGAAAATAACACAAAGAAAATAACACAAACTTAGAAAGAAAATAACACAAAGAAAATAACACAAACTTTGAAAGAAAATAACACAAAGAAAAAAACACAAACTTAGAAAGAAAATAACACAAACTTAGAAAGAAAATAACACAAAGAAAATAACACAAACTTAGAAAGAAAATAACGCAAACTTAGAAAGAAAATAACACAAAGAAAATAACACAAACTTAGAAAGAAAATAACACAATCTTAGAAAGAAAATAACACAATCTTAGAAAGAAAATAACACAATCTATCTTCAAAAGGAAAAAACACAAACTTAGAAAGAAAATAACACAAACTTAGAAAGAAAATAACACAAACTTAGAAAGAAAATAACACAAACTTAGAAAGGAAATAACACAAACTTAGAAAGGAAATAACACAAACTATCTTAGAAAGAAAATAACACAAACTTAGAAAGAAAATAACACAAACTTAGAAAGAAAATAACACAAAGAAAATAACACAAACTTTGAAAGAAAATAACACAATCTTAGAAAGAAAATAACACAATCTATCTTCAAAAGGAAATAACACAAACTTAGAAAGAAAATAACGCAAACTTAGAAAGAAAATAACACAAAGAAAATAACACAAACTTAGAAAGAAAATAACACAATCTTAGAAAGAAAATAACACAATCTATCTTCAAAAGGAAATAACACAAACTTAGAAAGAAAATAACACAAACTTAGAAAGAAAATAACACAAACTTAGAAAGAAAATAACACAAACTTAGAAAGGAAATAACACAAAGAAAATAACACAAACTTAGAAAGAAAATAACACAAACTTAGAAAGAAAATAACACAAACTTAGAAAGGAAATAACACAAAGAAAATAACACAAACTTAGAAAGAAAATAACACAAACTTAGAAAGGAAATAACACAAACTTAGAAAGAAAATAACACAAAGAAAATAACACAAACTTTGAAAGAAAATAACACAAAGAAAAAAACACAAACTTAGAAAGAAAATAACACAAACTTAGAAAGAAAATAACACAAAGAAAATAACACAAACTTAGAAAGAAAATAACGCAAACTTAGAAAGAAAATAACACAAAGAAAATAACACAAACTTAGAAAGAAAATAACACAATCTTAGAAAGAAAATAACACAATCTTAGAAAGAAAATAACACAATCTATCTTCAAAAGGATATAACACAAACTTAGAAAGAAAATAACACAAACTTAGAAAGAAAATAACACAAACTTAGAAAGAAAATAACACAAACTTAGAAAGGAAATAACACAAACTTAGAAAGGAAATAACACAAACTATCTTAGAAAGAAAATAACACAAACTTAGAAAGAAAATAACACAAACTTAGAAAGAAAATAACACAAACTTAGAAAGAAAATAACACAAACTTAGAAAGAAAATAACACAAACTTATAAAGAAAATAACGCAAACTTAGATAGAAAATAACACAAAGAAAATAACACAAACTTAGAAAGAAAATAACACAATCTTAGAAAGAAAATAACACAATCTATCTTCAAAAGGAAATAACACAAACTTAGAAAGAAAATAACACAAACTTAGAAAGAAAATAACACAATCTATCTTCAAAAGGAAATAACACAATTTTAGAAAGGAAATAACACTCGAATAGAAGAGCAAAAATTGTACACTCTTTGAGGAGTAATAATACAATCAGTGATGTAAATGATTTATTTGCTAGAACAATAAGAAAGATAACGACCACCGAAATGAAATGTGTCAGAAGAATGACAGGAAACAGTTTAAGGGACAGAGTAAGAAACACTGACCTGAGGAAGAAACTCGAAATTGAACCAGCCATCGAATACATAAAGAAACAACAGATAAATTAGTTCGACCACATAACAAGACAAAAAGAACTAACAATGACTCAAAGAGCCATAAACAAACGCTACGAAAACGCCAGATTAAGAGGAAGACCGAGAAAGAGATGGATAAAGGGAATACTAGAGTCACTAGGAGGAATAACATCAGAAGAGGTCATCAGAAGAGTAAAAAATCGCAGATTGTATCTCCCCTCGACGCCAACGGCAGCAGATGAAGAATAGAAGAAGGAGAAGAATTGATGTAAATAATACAATCATTTAAAGAAAATAACACACTGTTGGAAGAGAATAATGCAGATCTAGAAGGTAAATTATACAATCTTAGGTTTAATTAATAATACAATCTTTAGAGTGTATAATAAAAACACAGAAGACAAATTGTACAATCTCAGAAACGTAATAATTTAGTCTTTGAAGGCAAAAAAAAAATAACGTCTTGGAAGACACATTTTTTCCTTAAGCTTTTGTTCTTCAAAACTCATGACATCAAATGTCATCTCCTCAAATCTGAGATTTAATCTCCAACAATCTCACCTTCTCATTTCCCCAACCCTAGAAACCTCAAACCAAGCAAGCCCCAAACCACAAATTACAAACCACAAAACCTCAAATCTGCAAGTCACGAAATCTCAAATCTACAAGCCACTAAACCTCAAATTACAAATCACAAAACCTCAAATCTACAAGTTACAAAACCTCAAATCTACAAGTTACGAAATCTCAAATCTACAAGCTCCAAAACTTCAAATTTACAAGCCACAAAACATCAAATCTACAAGCTTCAAAACCTCAAATCTAAAAATCCTAAACCTCAAATCTACAAGCCACTAAACCTCAAATTACAAACCACAAAACCTCAAATCTACAAGTCACTAAATCTCAAATCTACAAGCTCCAAAACCTCAAATCTACAAAACAACAAAACCTCAAATCTACAAGCCACAAAACCTCAAATCTACAAGCCACAAAACCTCAAATCTACAAGCCACTAAACATCAAATCTACAAACCACAAAACCTCAAATCTACAAGCCACTAAACATCAAATCTACAAACCACAAAACCTCAAATCTACAAGCCACTAAACATCAAATCTACAAACCACAAAACCTCAAATCTACAAGCCACTAAACATCAAATCTACAAACCACAAAACCTCAAATCTACAAGCCACTAAACATCAAATCTACAAACCACAAAACCTCAAATCTAAATTGCCAAACCTTAAACTTCTAAACTCCGAAACCTCAAACTTAAAAACCCCAAACCTCAGACTTAAAAACCCCAAACCTCAACCTTAAAAACCCCAAACCTCAGACTTGAAAACCCCAAACCTCAAACTTAAAAACCCCAAACCTCAAACTTAAAAACCCCAAACCTCAAACTTTAAAACCCCAAACCTCAGACTTGAAAACCCCAAACCTCAAACTTAAAAACCCCAAACCTCAAACTTAAAAACCAAAAACCTCAAACTTAAAAACCCCAAACCTCAGACTTGAAAACCCCAAACCTCAGACTTGAAAACCCCAAACCTCAAACATAAAAACCCCAAACCTCAAACCTAAAAACCAAAAAACCTCAAACATCAAAACATAAAAACCATAAACACCATACCTGAAAACTCCAAACATCAAACCTAAAAACCGAAACCTAAAAACTCCAAACCTCAAACCTAAAAACCGAAACCTAAAACCCTAAACCTCAAACCGAAAAACCAGAAACCTCAAACCTAAAACCCCAAACCTAAAACCTAAAAACCCCAAACCACAAAACTAAAAACCCCAAACCTCAAACCTAAAAACCCCAAACCTAAAAACCCTAAACCTCAAACCTAAAAACCCGAAACCCGAAACATAAAAATAAAAACCCCAAGCGTCAAACATAAAAACCTCAAACTTAAAACCCCAAACCTCAAAACCCCAAACCTAAAACCCCAAACCTCAAAGCCCCAAACCTAAAACCTAAACACTCTAAACCTCAAACCTAAAAACCCCAAACCTCGAAACTAAATACCTCAAACCTCAAAACACGAACCTAAAAACCCTAAACCCCCAACCTAAATAGCCCAAACCTCAAACCTAAAATACCCCAAACCTCTAACCTAAAAACCCCAAACATGAAACATAAATACCCCAAACCACAAACCTAAAAGCCCTAAACCCCAAACCTCAAAACCATAAACCTCAAAACCATAAACCTCAAACCTAAAAACCCCAAACCTCAAACCTAAAAACCCCAAACCCCTTTTTCTCCAAACGACCACTTTCCCAAACTCCAAAAACACCAGATTCTAACGTCTCAATTCTTTGTTTACCTCGGCTCCTCCCCATATCTCTGCGTCTGAAGTGAAGAATAAGTGTCCTCATTAAAAGCAACAACAAAAAAATCACAGAGAAATGAGGATTATAAAAAGAAAAGGAGACAAATATGGAGGATTGATACCATGAGTAGAAAACAGCCGTGTTGACAAGGTGTCAACGAGCGGAGAGCTTGTGTGTACAAGCACTACCAGGTGTCAGACACGTCAAGCAACGTTTGTGTGTACACGTCACAAGTGTTTTCACGGGGTGGGGGGTGGGGTCTCTGTTATTGAAACCCGTTGGGCGGCCCGCTTTGTGCCGACCATTGTACCACGGGGAGCCTTGCTCCCTTCACTGGCTGTTTTATCATTTTAATTCTGATTCTCAGAGTAGTAATCTAAGGCAGGGATTGTCAAAGTGTTTAAAGAACGGGGATTGTCAGTGTTTCAGGATCGGAGATTGTCAACGTGTTTGAGGATGTGGGATTGTCAAAGTTGTGATCTTAAAACGGTAAATGTGTTTAATAAACGGGGATTCTCAAAGTGTTTGCAGAACGTGGATTCTCAAAGTGTTTGCAGAACGTGGATTCTCAAAGTGTTTAAAGAACGGAGATTCTAAAATTGTTTGAAGAACGAGGATTCTCAAAGTGTTTGAAGAACGGATATTCTCTAAGTGTTTGCAGAACGAGGATTCTCAAAGTATTTGCAGAACGAGGATTCTCAAAGTGTTTGAAGAACGGATATTCTCTAAGTGTTTGCAGAACGAGGATTCTCAAAGTATTTGCAGAACGAGGATTCTCAAAGTGTTTGCAGAACGAGAATTCTCAAAGTGTTTGCAAAACGAGGATTCCCAAAGTGTTTGCAGAACGGGCATTCTAAAAGTGTATGAAGAACGGGGATTCTAAAAGTGTTTGAAGAATGGGGATTCTCAAAGTGTTTGAAGAACGGGGGTTATAAAAGTGTTTGAAGAACGGAGATTCTAAAAGTGTTTGCAGAACGAGCATTCTCAAAGTGTTTGCAGAACGAGGAATATCAAAGTGTTTGAAGAACGGAGATTCTCAAGTGTTTGAAGAACGGGGGTTATAAAAGTGTTTGAAGAACGGAGATTCTAAAAGTGTTTGCAGAACGAGCATTCTCAAAGTGTTTGCAGAACGAGGAATATCAAAGTGTTTGAAGAATGGGGATTCTAAAAGTGTATGAAGAACGGGGATTCTAAAAGTGTTTGAAGAATGGGGATTCTCAAAGTGTTTGAAGAACGGGGGTTATAAAAGTGTTGAAGAACGGAGATTCTAAAAGTGTTTGCAGAACGAGCATTCTCAAAGTGTTTGCAGAACGAGGAATATCAAAGTGTTTGAAGAATGGGGATTCTCAAAGTGTTTGAAGAACGGGGGTTATAAAAGTGTTTGAAGAACGGAGATTCTAAAAGTGTTTGCAGAACGAGCATTCTCAAAGTGTTTGCAGAACGAGGAATATCAAAGTGTTTGAAGAACGGAGATTCTCAAAGTGTTTGAGGAACAAGGATTCTCAAAGTGTTTGAAGAACGGAGATTCTCAAAGTGTTTGCAGAACGATGATTCTCAAAGTGTTTGAAGAACGGAGATTCTCAAAGTGTTTGCAGAACGATGATTCTCAAAGTGTTTGAAGAACGGAGATTCTCAAAGTGTTTGCAGAACGATGATTCTCAAAGTGTTTGAAGAACGGAGATTCTCAAAGTGTTTGAGGAACAAGGATTCTCAAAGTGTTTGAAGAACGGGAATTATAAAAGCGTTGGAAGAACGGTGATTCTAAAAGTCTTAGCAGAACGAGGATTCTCAAAATGTTTGAAGAACATAAATTTTCAAAGTGTTTGAAGAATGAGGATTATCAAAGTGTTTGAGGATTAGGGATTGTCAAAGTGTTTGAGAATTGGATATTGACAAAGTGTTTCAGGATCGAGGATTCTAAATGTGTTTTAAGAACGGGGATTCTAAAAGGTGTGTTCTGAAACAGGGATTGTCAAAGATTTGAGGATTGGAGATTGTCAAAGTTGTGATCTTAAAACGGGGATTCTAAAAGTGTTTGATGAACGGGGATTCTAAAAGTGTTTGAAGAACGGGGATTGTCAAAATGTTTGAAGCTCTGGGATTATCAAAGTATTTAAAGAACGGTGACTGTCAAAGTGCTTGAAGAACGGGGATTATCAAAGTGTTTGAAGATCTAGAATTGTCAAAGTGTTTGAAGAACAGGGATTGTCAAAATGTTTGACGATCGACGATTGTCAAAGTTGTGATCTTAAAACGGGGATTCTAAAAGTTTCAGAAGAACAGGGATTCTAGAAGTTGTGTTCTAAAACGGAGATTCTAAAAGTGTTTGAAGATCCGGGATTGTCAAAGTGTTTGAGGATCGGGGATTGCCAAAGTTGTGATCTCATAACGGGGAACATAAAAGTGTTTCAAAAACGGGGATTCTAAAAGTTGTGCCCTAAGGATTCTAAAATTTTTTGAAGAACGGGGATTCTAAAAGTTGTGTTCTAAAACGAAGATTCTAAAAGTGTCTGAAGAACGGGGATTCTAAAAGTTGTGTTCTAAAACGAAGATTCTAAAAGTGTCTGAAGAACGGTGATTCTAAAAGTGTCTGAAGAACGGGGATTCTAAAAGTGTTTGAAGAATTGGGATTCTAAAAGTGTCTGAAGAACGGGGATTCTAAAAGTTGTGTTCTAAAATGAAGATTCTAAAAGTGTCTGAAGAACGGGGATTCTAAAAGTGTCTGAAGAATTGGGATTCTAAAAGTGTCTGAAGAACGGGGATTCTAAAAGTGTCTGAAGAAAGGGGATTCCAAAAGTGTCTGAAGAATTGGGATTCTAAAAGTGTCTGAAGAACGGGGATTCTAAAAGTTGTGTTCTAAAATGAAGATTCTAAAAGTGTCTGAAGAATGGGGATTCTAAAAGTGTCTGAAGAATTGGGATTCTAAAAGTGTCTGAAGAACGGGGATTCTAAAAGTTGTGTTCTAAAATGAAGATTCTAAAAGTGTCTGAAGAACGGGGATTCTAAAAGTGTCTGAAGAATTGGGATTCTAAAAGTGTCTGAAGAACGGGGATTCTAAAAGTTGTGTTCTAAAATGAAGATTCTAAAAGTGTCTGAAGAACGGGGATTCTAAAAGTGTCTGAAGAATTGGGATTCTAAAAGTGTCTGAAGAACGGGGATTCTAAAAGTTGTGTTCTAAAATGAAGATTCTAAAAGTGTCTGAAGAACGGGGATTCAAAAAGTGTCTGAAGAATTGGGATTCTAAAAGTGTTTGAAGAATTGGGATTCTAAAAGTGTCTGAAGAACGGGGATTCAAAAAGTGTCTGAAGAATTGGGATTCTAATAGTGTCTGAAGAATTGGGATTCTAAAAGTGTCTGAAGAACGGGGATTCAAAAAGGTGTGTTCTACAACGTAGATACTAAAAGTGTTTGTAGAACGGGGATTGTCAAAGTGTTTGAAGATCTGGGATTGTCAGAGTGTTTGAAGATCTGGGATTGTGAAAGTGTTTGAAGATATGGGATTGTCAGAGTGTTTGAAGCTCTGGGATTGTCAAAATGTCTGAAGATCTGCCATTGTCAGAGTGTTTGAAGAACGGGGGTTGTCAGAGTGTTTGAAGATCTGGGATTGTCAGAGTGTTTGAAGATCTGGGATTGTCAGAGTGTTTGAAGATCTGGGATTGTCAGAGTGCTTGAAGATCTGGGATTGTCAGAGTGCTTGAAGATCTGGGATTGTCAGAGTGCTTGAAGATCTGGGATTGTCAGAGTGCTTGAAGATCTGGGATTGTCAGAGTGTTTGAAGATCTGGGATTGTCAGAGTGTTTCAAGATAAGGGATTGTCAGAGTGTTTGAAGATCTGGGATTGTCAGAGTGTTTGAAGATCTGGGATTGTCAGAGTGTTTGAAGATCTGGGATTGTCAAAGTGTTTGAAGCTCAGGGATTGTCAGAGTGTTTGAAGAACGGGGATTGTCAAAGTGTTTGAAGCTCTGGGATTGTCAGAGTGTTTGAAGATCTGGGATTGTCAAAGTGTTTGAAGCTCTGGGATTGTCAGAGTGTTTGAAGAACGGGGATTGTCAACGTGTTTGAAGATCTGGGATTGTCAGAGTGTTTGAAGATCTCGGATTGTCAGAGTGTTTCAAGAATGGGAATTGTCAGAGTGTTTGAAGAACGGGGATTGTCAAAGTGTTTGAAAATCTGGGATTGTCTGAGTGTTTGAAGATCTGGGATTGTCAAAGTGTTTGAAGATCTGGGATTGTCAGAGTGTTTGAAGATCTGGGATTGTCAGAGTGTTTGAAGATCTGGGATTGTCAGAGTGTTTGAAGATCTGGGATTGTCAGAGTGTTTGAAGATCTGGGATTGTCAAAGTGTTTGAAGATCTGGGATTGTCAGAGTGTTTGAAGATCTGGGATTGTCAAAGTGTTTGAGGATCTGGGATTGTCAGAGTGTTTGAAGATCTGGGATTGTCAAAATGTTTGAAGATCTGGGATTGTCAAAGTGTTTGAGGATCTGGGATTGTCAGAGTGTTTGAAGATCTGGGATTGTCAAAGTGTTTGAAGCTCTGGGATTGTCAGAGTGTTTGAAGAACGGGGATTGTCAGAGTGTTTGAAGATCTGGGATTGTCAGAGTGTTTCAAGAACGGGGATTGTCAGAGTGTTTGAAGAACGTGGATTGTCAAAGTGTTTGAAGATCTGGGATTGTCAAAGTGTTTGAAGATCTGGGATTGTCAGAGTGTTTGAAGCTCTGGGACTGTCATAGTGTTTGAAGAACGGGGATTGTCAGAGTGTTTGAAGAACGGGGATTGTCAAAGTGTTTGAAGAACGGGGATTGTGAATAATCTTTAAAGATCTGGGATTTTTATAAAATAGGGATTGTGGAATTTTTTTTTGAGATCCAGGATTCTAAAAGTTGTCTGAATGTGTTCTGTAGGGGAGATTTTCAAAGTTGTCAGAATGCTACAACCAAGCAAACTTGTCTGTGTGTACGACTGGCTACAACCAAGCAAATTTGTTTGTGTGTACGACTGGCTACAACCAAGCAAATTTGTTTGTGTGTACGACTGGCTACAACCAAGCAAATTTGTTTGTGTGTACGACTGGCTACAACCTAGCAAACTTGTCTGTGTGTACGACTGGCTACAACCTAGAAACGTGTCTGTGTGTACGACTGGCTACAACCAAGCAAACTTGTCTGTGTGTACGACTGGCTACAACCAAGCAAACTTGTCTGTGTGTACGACTGGCTACAACCTAGCAAACTTGTCTGTGTGTACGACTGGCTACAACCAAGCAAACTTGTCTGTGTGTACGACTGGCTACAACCAAGCAAATTTGTTTGTGTGTACAACTGGCTACAACCAAGCATCCTTGTTTGTGTGTACGACTGGCTACAACCAAGTAAACTTTTCTGTGTGTACGACTGGCTACAACCAAGCAAACTTGTCTGTGTGTACGACTGGCTACAACCAAGCAAACTTGTCTGTGTGTACGACTGGCTACAACCAAGCAAACTTGTCTGTGTGTACGACTGGCTACAACCAAGCAAACTTGTCTGTGTGTACGACTGGCTACAACCAAGCAAACTTGTCTGTGTGTACGACTGACTACAACCAAGCAAACTTGTCTGTGTGTACGACTGACTACAACCAAGCAAATTTGTTTGTGTGTACAACTGCCTATAACCTAGCAAACTTGTCTGTGTGTATACTGGCTATAACCTAGCAAATTTATTTGTGTGTACGACTGGCTACAACCTTGCAAATTTGTTTGTGTGTACAGTTGACTACAACCAAGCAAACGTGTCTGTGTGTACCACTGGCTACAACCAAGCAAACTTGTCTCTATGTACGACTGGCTATAAACAAGATAACATGTCTTTGTGTACGACTGGCTACAAACAAGAAAACTTTTCTGTGTGTACGACTGGCTACAACCTAGCAAATTTGTTTGTGTGTACAACTAGCTACAACCAAGCATCCTTGTTTTTGTGTACGACTGGCTACAACCAAGTAAACTTTTCTGTGTGTACGACTGGCTACAACCAAGCAAACTTGTCTGTGTGTACGACTGGCTACAACCAATCAAACTTGTCTGTGTGTACGACTGGCTACAACCAAGCAAACTTGTCTGTGTGTACGACTGACTACAACGAAGCAAACGTGTCTGTGTGTACGACTGACTACAACGAAGCAAACTTGCAACTGATATTTAATATTTACCAACTATAACACTTACATCAAATATAAATTCTGTCTCTTAAATACAAAGACAAAGTAGGACAAGCAAAGACAGAATAGGACAAGCAAAAACAGAATAGGACAAGCAAAGACAGAATAGGACAAGCAAAGACCGAATAAGACAAGCAAAGACAGAGTAGGACAAGCAAAGATACAATAGGACAAGCAAAGACAGAATAGGATAAGCAAAGACAGAAAAGGACAAGCAAAGACAGAATAGGACAAGCAAAGACAGAATAGGACAAACAAATACAGAATAGGACAAGTAAAGACCGATTAGGACTAGCAAACACAGAATAGAAAAAGCAAAGACAAAGTAGGACAAGCAAAGACCGAATAGGACAAGCAAAGACCGAGTAGGACAAGCAAAGACAGAAAGGGCAAGCAAAGAGAGAGTAGGACAAGCAAAGACCGAATAGGACAAGCAAAGATAGAATAGGACAAACAAAGACAGTAAAGGACAAGCAAAGACAGAATAGGACAAGCAAAGACAGAATAGGACAAACAAAGACAGAGTAGGACAAGCAAAGACTAAGTAGGACAGGCAAAGACAGAATAGGACAAGCAAAGACAGAATAGGACAAACAAAGACATAATAGGACAAGCAAAGACAGAGTAGGACAAGCAAAGACAAAGTAGGAATGGCAAATACAGAGCAGGACAAGCAAAGACAGAGTAGTACAAGCAAAGACAAAGAAAAAAAGGCAAAGGCAGAGTAGGAAAGGCAAAGACAACGTAGGACAGGCAAAGACAGAATAGGACAAGCAAAGACAGAATAGTACAAGCAAAGACAGAATAGGACAAGCAAATACAGAATAGGACAAGCAAAGACAGAGTAGGACAAGCAAAGACAAAGACAAACAGGCAAAGGCAGAGTAGGACAATCAAAGACAAAGTAGGACAGACAAAGACAGAGTAGGACAAGCAAAGACAGAATAGTACAAACAAAGACAGAATATGACAAGCAAAGACAGAATAGGACAAGCAAAGACAGAATAGGACAAGCAAAGACAGAATAGGACAAGCAAAGACAGAATATGACAAGCAAACACAGAGTAGGAGAAGCAAAGACAGAATAGGAGAAGCAAAGACAGAATAGGACAAACAAAGACAGAATAGGACATTCAAATACAGAGTAGGACAAGCAAAGACAGAGTAGGACAGGCAAAGACAGAATGGGACATGTAAAGACAGAATATGACAAGCAAAGACAGAATAGGACAAGCAAAGACAGAATAGGACAAACAAAGACAGAATAGGACATTCAAATACAGAGTAGGACAAGCAAAGACAGAGTAGGACAGGCAAAGACAGAATGGGACATGTAAAGACAGAATATGACAAGCAAAGACAGAATAGGACAAGCAAAGACAGAATAGGACAAGCAAAAACAGAAAAGGACAAGCAAAGACAGAATAGGACAAGCAAAGACAGAAAAGGACAAGCAAAGACAGAATAGGACAAGCAAAGACAGAATAGGACAAACAAATACAGAATAGGACAAGTAAAGACCGATTAGGACTAGCAAAGACAGAATAGAAAAAGCAAAGACAGAGTAGGACAAGCAAAGACCGAATAGGACAAGCAAAGACCGAGTAGGACAAGCAAAGACAGAAAGGGCAAGCAAAGAGAGAGTAGGACAAGCAAAGACCGAATAGGACAAGCAAAGATAGAATAGGACAAACAAAGACAGTAAAGGACAAGCAAAGACAGAATAGGACAAGCAAAGACAGAATAGGACAAATAAAGACAGAGTAGGACAAGCAAAGACAAAGTAGGACAGGCAAAGACAGAATAGGACAAGCAAAGACAGAATAGGACAAGCAAAGACATAATAGGACAAGCAAAGACAGAGTAGGACAAGCAAAGACAAAGTAGGACAGGCAAAAACAGAGTAGGATAAGCAAAGACAGTGTAGGACATACAAAGACAAAGAAAAAAAGGCAAAGGCAGAGTAGGACAAGCAAAGACAGCGTTTGACAGGCAAAGACAGAGTAGGACAAGCAAAGACAGAATAGTACAAGCAAAGACAGAATAGGACAAGCAAATACAGAATAGGACAAGCAAAGACAGAATATGACAAGCAAACACAGAGTAGGAGAAGCAGACAGAATAGAACAAACAAAGACAGAATAGAACAAGCAAATACAGAGTAGGACAAGCAAATACAGAGTAGGACAAGCAAAAACAGAATAGGACAAGCAAAGACAGAATAGGACAAGCAAAGACAGAGTAGGACAAGCAAAGACAAAGACAAACAGGCAAAGATAGAGTAGGACAATCAAAGACAAAGTAGGACAGGCAAAGACAGAGTAGGACAAGGAAAGACAGAATAGGACAAGCAAAGACAGAATAGGACAAGCAAAGACAGAGTAAGACAAGCAAAGACAGAATGGGACATGTAAAGACAGAATATGACAAGCAAAGACAGAATAGGACAAGCAAAGACAGAATAGGACAAGCAAAGACAGTATAGGACAAGCAAGACAGAATAGGACATGAAAGACAGAATAGGACAAGCAAAGACAGAATAGGACAAGCAAAGACAGAATAGGACAAGCAAAGTCAGAGTAGGACAAGCAAAGACAGAGTAGGACAAGCAAAGACAGAGTAGGACAAGCAAAGACAGAAAAGAGCAAGCAAAGATAGAATAGGACAAGGAAAGACAGAATAGGACAAGCAAAGACAGAGTAGGACAAGCAAAGACAGAAAAGAGCAAGCAAAGATAGAATAGGACAAGGAAAGACAGAATAGGACAAGCAAAGACAGAGTAGGACAAGCAAAGACAGAAAAGAGCAAGCAAAGACAGAATAGGACAAGCAAAGACAGAATAGGACAAGCAAAGACAGAGTAGGACAAGCAAAGACAGAAAAGAGCAAGCAAAGACAGAATAGAACAATCAAAGACAGAATAGGATGAGCAAAGACAGAATAGGACAAGCAAAGACAGAAAGGGCAAGCAAAGACAGAGTAGGATAAGCAAAGACAGAAAAGAGCAAGCAAAGATAGAATAGGGCAAGCAAAGACAGAAAAGAGCAAGCAAAGATAGAATAGGACAAGCAAAGACAGAAAAGAGCAAGCAAAGATAGAAAAGAACAAGCAAAGATAGAAAAGAGCAAGCAAAGATAGAATAGAACAAGCAAAGACAGAAAAGAGCAAGCAAAGATAGAATAGGACAAGCAAAGACAGAGTAGGACAAGCAAAGACAGAGTAGGACAAGCAAAGACAGAATAGGACAAGCAAAGACAGAGTAGGACAAGCAAAGACAGAATAGGACAAGCAAAGACAGATTTCCATAGAATTAAAAGCATCCTACGTAACAAATCATTGTCAATTAATGTTAGAAAACATGTCCTAAGTGTTTAATCGAACCTGCTTATTTATAAGGTTGTGAATAATGGACGATAAGTAAGACAACACAGAGGGCATTAGAACCAGCTGAGATGTGGTTTATTAGAAGAATTCTGCTAATTTCATGGATAGCAGAAACTAGTATCATTGCTACACTTAGCCACATTGCTCCAGGTAGCCACATTGCTCCGTGTAGTCGCATTGCTCAAGTTAGTCACATTGCTTCAGGTAGCCACATTATTCTGTGTAGTCATATTGCTCCGGGTAGTCACATTGCTCCAGGTGGTCACAATGCTCCTGGTAGTCACATTAATCTGTGTAGTCGCATTGCTCCAGGTAGTCACAATGCGCAGGGTAGTCACATCGCTCGGGGTAGTCGCATTGTTCTGATCAGTCACAATGCTCCAGGCAGTCACAAAACTCCAGGTAGTCACAATGCTCCAGGTAGTCACAATGTTCCGGGTAGTCACAATGCTCCAGGTAGTCACAATGCTCCGGCTAGTCACAATGTTCCGGGTAGTCACAATGCTCCAGGTAGTCACAATGCTCCAGGTAGTCACAATGCTCCGGCTAGTCACAATGTAGTGTTTACTTAAATGGGTTAGGAGCGTTAGTGCAGCAGGATTGAATTATTAAATATGATGGGGCCAAGGTCAATAAATGGAAGCTACAGTAAAGACATATAGAACCTGCGAACCTGCAGTAGAGACATATAGAACCCGCGAACTTGCAGTAGAGACATATAGAACCCGCGAACTTGCAGTAGAGACATATAGAACCCGCGATCTTGCAGTAAACACATATAGAACCCGCGAACTTGCAGTAATGACATATAGAACTCGGGAACCTGCAGTAAAGACATACAGAACTCGGGAACCTGCTAAAGACATATAGAACTCGGTAACCTGCAGTAGAGACTTATAGAACTCGGTAACCTGCAGTAAAGACATACAGAACTCGGGAACCTGCAGTAGAGACATATAGAACTCGGGAACCTGCAGTAGAGACATATAGAACTCGGGAACCTGCAGTAAAGACATACAGAACTCGGGAACCTGCAGTAAAGACATACAGAACTCGGGAACCTGCAGTAAAGACATACAGAACTCGGGAACCTGCAGTAGAGACATACAGAACTCGGGAACCTGCAGTAGAGATATATAGAACTCGGGAACCTGCAGTAAAGACATACAGAACTCGGGAACCTGCAGTAGAGATATACAGAGCTCGGAAACCTGCAGTAGAGACATACAGAACTCGGGAACCTGCAGTAGAGACATATAGAACACTTTCACCTGTGTTTTGACCCTCCCATTAGATGGCCATATACATCCTGAGAACATTGATAGAAAGAACTATAGAGGTAAAGAAAGATCTACATACGTGCTTTATTGACTACACAAAAGCATTTGACAAAGTAAAGCATGTGGAAATAATCAGTATGCTAGAGAAATTAAACATTGATGGCAAGGATTTGCGAATCGTTAAAAAAAAAAAAACCAGGACAGTTCCAATATATAAAACAAGGAGTCAGACAAGTCTGTGTGGACGCGAAGCCGCGCCTCACAGCACCAGAGCTGGAAGTTGTCAGCGACCCACAGCTGATGGCTTGCGCCAGGATCGATGAACCAGAACTATCCAGATCCTGGTCCACCTCTCCGTGGTACCTCTAGTAACAGACTAACCTGTCTAGTCTGGCCAAGCGAGTAGGGATTGAAGAGGGAACACAACCCGGTACTCAAAAATGTCGTGGTGAAGTCGGATGTGGGCCGAAAGGCGCAAATATCACAGTTATACTGCAAACCACAACACAACGTAGACGCGCCTACTTAACGTCCTTTTAAGGGCGGATGATGACGAGGTACACTCCTTAAGTCATCGGGCGAACGCAAGCAAGTAAGACAAGTCTGTGTTCTGTTGCCGGATTTATTTTCACTTTACAGCGAACATATGAGATCAATCATCAGCATCATCATGTGCCGTACCGGTTGTCGATCATGTCCTTCCACAATCTTCTATTCACAGTGCATCGTATCAGTTCTGTTGTTGACTGTTTTCCATGCCATGACACCAAGCTATCCAGTATTTTCTCTCTTTGTCGTCCACAGTCTCTCTTTCCTTTTATTTTGCCAGCTGTAACCAAGTATTCGAACTTTCTTCTTCTCATGATGTGCCCGAAAAATGTTGATTGTTTCTTTCTGATGTTTTTTAAGAGCTCCCTTTTTTGTGTTGGCCTCTTTGAGAACTTCCTCATTGGTCTTTTTAGCTGTCCAGGAAACTTTCAACATTCTTTTGAGAAATCCCATCTCTGTGGCCTCTAATGGTCTTTTCATTTGTTTGTCTACTGTCCATGATTCGCTTCCATAAGTCAGAATTGGATGAGATCAATAGTAAACAAAAATGAAACTGAAGTCAATATGTGATATGCGGATGACACAGTCTTAATATCAGAGACATAGAACGAACTACAAGAAATGATAGATATAATAGTACAATAAAGCAACGGGAAAGGTCTGTCTGAATAGTAAGAAAACAGAAGTAATGGTCAAATCAAAGAAACAATCATCACCAGCATGCGGCATAAAAATAAACCAGACAAATCTGAAAAAAGGGGAGAGCGTCAAATACTTGGCCACAATAATAACATCAGATGGGAGATGTACCACAGAAATAAAAAGCAGAATAGCTCAGAAAATAGCATTTCAGAAAATGAAAAACTTATGCAACAATTCTACTTCAATAGAATTGAGAAAGAGTGTTATACATCGGTGCTATACAGATCCAATTCTGACCTATGGTAGCGAATCATGGACAGTAAACAAATAAATGAAAAGACGATTAGAGGCCACAGATGGGATTTCTCAGAAGAATGTTGAAAGTTCCCTGGACACCTTAAAAGACCAACAAGGAAGTTCTCAAAGAGGCCAACACTAAAAGGGAGCTCCAAAAAAAAAACAAAAAACAACAACAACAGAAAGAAACAACGAACATTTTTCGGGCAAATCATGAGAAGATACACATTGGAATGCCTGGTTACAACTGGCAAAATACAGGGAAAGAGAGTTCGTTGACGACAAAAAGAGAAAATACTAGATAGCTTGGTGTCATGGCACGGAAAACAGTCAACAACAGAATTGATACGATGCACGGTAGATAGAAGATTCTGGAAGGACATGATCGCTTACGCCAATCGGTATGGCACATGATGATGTTTTTCTGGTCAACAACACCGGGTATTCTTGAGCCTCCTTCATTTTCATGTTGGCCATATCACAATACGCAGGGAGACATTTTCATTTTGGCCATAGCACAATTAGCAGGGAAGACATTTTCATTTTGGCCATAGCACAATACGCAGGGAAGATATTTTCATTCTTATTGCTCATTCTTGTTAGAGATTATTTTGTTTTAGATACTTCATTACTATGGTCACAAAGCTCAGGCACAAAATACAACATGAAAATCAACATCAACAAAACAGAAGTCATGAATGTCGCCAAAAAAGAAGGCAGGCAACTAAAACAAGTAAAGGAATTCAAATACCTAGGAAGTCTAATGACAAACGATAATTCTCAAACAGCAGAGATAGAATCAACATGCAACAAAGCTTGTCAAATCATCGGACAGTTATCACCACTATTGTCCAACAAGGAAATAACTCTGGAGGCAAAACGAGCACTCTACAATACAATCTTCATCCCAACGTTGTGCTACCAATGCCAGACCTGGACCATAGATGCAAGAACAATAAGAAAAATAACGTCTACTGAGATGGAATGTGTTAGACGAATGACAGGAAACAGTCTGAGAGATAAGATAAGAAATGAAGAACTGATTAAAAAAAACTAGGAATAGCCCCCGCCATAGAATGTATAAGGAAACAACAGATAAAATGGTTTGGCCACGTGACAAGGCAGACAGAACAAAACACAACACAACGAGCCTTCAACAAACGTTGTGAGAACACCAGACCCAAGGGTCGACCACGAAAAAGATGGGTCGATGGAATATTAGAAGCACTAGGAAACATAACAGCAGCAGAGGCGAACAGAAGAGCAAAAGATTGCTAATTATATCTCCCCTCGACGCTGAAAGGCAGATGAGGAAGGAAAGAAGAAGAAGATTAGTATAGTTCATTCACAAATTCGTGCCCACAGAGTTTATTAATTATCTCGGAAACTGATGAATTTCTTCTATTCTTTTTCATGAAATCTTATTTTTTCACCGACCTTCAGTCTGAATTTTGTGTCCTACTGTCATGCATTTAGGAAAGATTTTTGCTTATTTGAGGAATATAAAAATATGATTTTCTTGCTTGTCCTAAATTTTAGGATTTTACAATACCCACATTTGTTGTAATCAACTCACCAATTAAAAAGGTAAATTTCACGTGCACACCACACAATCTTAGCACACCACACAATCTTAGCACACCACACAATCTTTGCACACCACACAATCTTAGCACTGTTTCGCACTTTTAACTTGTAAGAAAACGCGACTCCGAGGTTTTATTTTGATAATTTCATTTCCGGTTTCTTGTTAAATTTGTCCAGAGGCGTATTTTGACCAAATATTTACTATTAATGAATATTCCTGTATGTGTGATAATTTGTAAGCTGTTGTGAAGTGACTACTTGATTTTTAAAACCATGAAGAGTTTAAAGTGTAAATTCATCACTATGCAAAAGGTAACTGTGTTATTTGAGTTAATTGTACATGCACTTTTTCAAGGAATCTAAAAGGGGTCGGTTATATTACTATTCAATGTAATACGGATACGCCTTTGGCTTGGATTGATAGAAAATTAACATAATTTACAGTAAAATCTAATGTTTAGAGGGAGACGCGGTTTGATATTTTCCTAAAATTATATAACAAAAAACGATTTGTACAAAATTCCGACTACCTTTGTACTTAAATGTTACAATATCTGAAGGTCGGTGGAAAAATAAGATTTCATTAAAAAGAATTACAGAAATTCATCAAACAGTTTAGGAGATAATTGATCAACTCTGTGGGCACGAATTTGTGAGCGAACTATAGTTAGCTATGTAGGGCTAATTTTATTTACTTACACATCTCTGTGCGTGCTGTTTGTTATTCCTGCCGAGGGTCTATTGAGCCGAAACGTTATTCAAATTTGTGTTGTCCATTAATTACGTAAAGTTTATACATATTTTTATTTTTATTTGTAAAAAATCTCATAAAACTCTCTTCACAACAACATAAGGGAGATAACCAGGATTAATTTATTTTATTTTGTTTCGCACATGTATTACTTCCCTTCAATCAAATTTTAAAGTGACGAAGTCTCCTTTGCGATCCCTACTTGCTTGGGCAGACCAGAAAGGTTAGTCTGTTAATGGAGGCACCACGGAGAGGTGGAGCAGGCTCTGGATGGTTCTGGTTCACCGATCCCAGCACAAAGTCATCAAATGTTGGTCGCTGACAACTTTCAGCTCTCGTGCTGTCTGGTACCTTTGCCTTCCATCACTTATTTTATCTTTGGCAATCTGGAACAATAATGTTAAGGCAGTACTATTATATGGCCGTGAAACATGGAGAACAACAAAATTTACAATCATAAAAATACAGACTTTCATTAATGAATGCTTACGCAGAATAAAAGGATGGAAATGGCAGGACAAAATCACTGACATAGAATTATGAAAATGTACCAGTCAAATACCAGTGGATAAAGAGATACAGCGAAGATGATAGCGCTGGATAGGACACACACAGCGGAAGCCAAATGAGAGTATTACATGACAGGCCCTTTTTTGGAAGACAAGAAATTCTTGTAGAAGACAGACAGAAGAGGAGATGAAGATGATGGGGAAGACATGGAACGATCTTAAAAGAATGGCAAGAAACAGAACGGCTTGGAAAGTGTTTGTTGAAGACCTATGCCCGCCAGGGAGCTGAAAGTGTTTGTTGAAGACCTATTGTCCACAGGGAGCTGAAAGTGTTTGTTGAAGACCTATGGTCCACAGGGAGCTGAAAGTGTTTGTTGAAGACCTATGCCCCCCAGGGAGCTGAAAGTGTTTGTTGAAGACCTATGGTCCACAGGGAGCTGAAAGTGTTTGTTGAAGACCTATGCTACACAGGGAGATGAAAGTGTTTGTTGAAGACCTATGCTACACAGGGAGCTGAAAGTGTTTGTTGAAGACTTATGCTACACAGGGAGATGAAAGTGTTTGTTGAAGACCTATGCTACACAGGGAGCTGAAAGTATTTGTTGAAGACCTATGCTACACAGGGAGCTGAAAGTGTTTGTTGAAGACCTATGCTACACAGGGAGCTGAAAGTGTTTGTTGAAGACCTATGCTCCACAGCGAGCTGAAAGTGTTTGTTGAAGACCTATGCTCCACAGCGAGCTGAAAGGCAGAAGAAGAAAAATCTAGTACAGCGGTAGCCCAAAAGAAAAGACACAGGTAATGCCACGATGGACAAAGGATTATTGATTGCTCGAGTTAGGGCCAATAAGATGTTAGTCTACACGAAGAAGATCTTATTGGAGGTCATAATATAAATAATCTAAGGTATGCTGATGATACCGTCTTAATCACTAAGAGTGAATATGAGTTACAAAAAATGTTGGACATTATAGTGAAGGAAAGCAAAAATAAAGGACTCAGTCTTAATAGCAAAAAGACAGAGGTAATGGTAACAACAAAGAAAAAGACATCACTTCAGTACAAAATAAAGACAAGTGGAACAATATTAAAACAGGTAAATGAATTTAAATATTTGGGAACAATGTTAACCATAGATGGAAGATGTACAAAAGAAGTGATATGTAGAATAGATCAGGTAAAAGCAGCTTTCCAAAAAATGAGGAAGATACTGTGTAATCCATTTTTGACAATAGAAACAAGAAAAAGAGTTCTTAAATGTTATGTAGAGTCAGTCTTAACCTATGGATGTGAATCATGGACAATGGGCCAACAGACAAGGAAATCTCTGGAGTCTGTAGAAATGTGGTTTTACAGAAGAATGTTGAGAATACCATGGACAGCTAAGAAGAGTAATGAAAACGTTCTGAAAGAGGCCAAATCAAAAAGAGAGCTAATTTCCAATATTAGGAAGAAACAATCATCATTTTTTGGCCATGTAATGAGAAGGGAACAGCTGGAATATATTGTAACAACTGGAAAAATTGAGGGACGAAGAGATAGAGGGAAGCAAAGAGAAAAGATACCAGACAGCTTAAGAGAATGGCTTGGCAGAAGGTCAACAACAGAAATGATAAATAACTGTCGAGATCGAAAGTTGTGGAGAGACATGATCACCTACGACAGCAGGCATGGTACTTGATGATGATGATGCGTTTGGACAGCTGAGTTAGGAAGCAAGGATCTAATCATCAGCAGACAACTAAAAGACACTGACAATAGACAGAGCGGAGAATGTCGAAGTAAAAAAAAATTATTCCTCTTTAATTCCACATTTGCCTTTCAGCGTCGAGGGGAGATATAATTTCCCATCTTTTAGCTCTTCTGTTGGCCCTTTCTGCTGTTATGTTTCCTAATGTTTCTAATATTCTGTAAACCCAACTTTTCATAGTCTGCCCTTGAGTCTGGTGTTCTCGTAACGTTTATTGAAGGCTATTTGTGTTGTGTAGGGAACATGAAAATAATTGCAATGCTGCGGTAAAGCTGGTAGCGAGTAGCCAGTGCTGGGGAGTACTAAACATTCCAAGGTATGGTGACAGCCTTACAAGGAAGGAACACAACACAAAACTGACGTTTCGGCCTGTGGCCTTCTTCAGAATACAGAGACAACGACAACAAACGGTGAAGCACAATTATCTATAACTACATGTTAGATGATCAAGTGGAGGGCGAGGAAGGACTGGAAGAGTTGAGAGGTAGGTCAGCGACTTATACCGGCTTTCTTATTCCTCCTCTCCTTATCTCTTCCTCTGGTATTCACTTCCCCTCTCTTCCTCCCTTCGTTGACCTACCTCTCAACTCTTCCAGTCCCAGACCATCCATTCTGTAGAGTCCATCTCTCTCACCCATCTCCCAGTTCACTACTTTGTCTTTTCATTCACTTTTTCTTTTAACCTCTCGCGGGATCTCTCACTTGCATTGTCCCATTGATTTATTGGCCAGCAGTTTGGCCCCTCCAGGCCTTTGGTTTTGGGCCTCTAGTTTTCCTCTCACCATTGACCATTTTTTTGCAGTAGTTTGCCAGCTTCGCCTATCTTTCTTCCCCCTCCCCTCTCCCCCGCCACCTCTGATTTGTTTTCCCGCCACACAGGTCATCTTGTCCTTCTAAACTTGCGTGTTTCAGTCACGTGATACTTTCTAGACACATCCTTTAAACTCCAAGTCATTCTGATGTGTTCCAGCACGGAGGGCAGACTTGCTGTTTTAAGCTAAGTGCATTTTATGATACATTTCTCTCTCTTTTTAAAAAAAATATGTTTCTCTTCTTCTATTTCATATATCTTGACGCCCATCCTACTTCTCCTCATGTAGTATTCATTTCTCTCTTCCCTCTCCTTTCTTATTTCAACATCCTACTTTCCTCGCCCTCCACTTGATCATCTAACATGTAGTTATAGATAATTGTGCTTCACCGTTTGTTGTCGTTGTCCTTGTATTCTGAAGAAGGCCACAGGCCGAAACGTCAGTATTGTGTTGTGCTCCTTCCTTGTAAAGCTGTCACCGTACTTTGGAGTGTTTAGCACACCCCGCCACTGGCTCCTGTTTATGTTGTGGTTTGATCATTGTGCTTTATCACGTGGCCAAACCATTATATCTGTATTTATTCTTTACATATTATATACTGGAACAGTTCCTAGTTTCATCATTGAATAAGAGCTGTGTGTTTCATCCGTTTTGATGTTTCGATATTCCAATTGTTTACGATGAACGACAGGGAACAGTTGGCTGTGTTCACTTTCTGCGCGGTTTCGCCTTATGTCTTTTGGCGTGTGCTGAGTCTGCTATGATGGAGACTACAGCTACCTTTCTTTGCTTGGGAGATGAGTTAGTAATTCGAATGATTCCACTGGCACGGGCGGTTGAACAAGTATGGATTTTTAATTCGTTTGCAGTGATATCGGGGCCTTCCATAGCCAAATAACCAAAGAACCAAATCATTGAATGGTACACTGTCTCTCATATTTTTCAGTCATGCCCTTTGAGTCACTTAACACTGTTTGGTTCATGTGGTGGTAAGTCTCTGCAAAATTATAGCTTGAATGATGTATGCTAGTGACCTCACAATGTTGAATGATGTATGCTAGTGACCTCACAATGTTGAATGATGTATGCTAGTGACCTCACAATGTTGAATGTTGTTTGCTAGTCACCTCCCAATGTTGAATTCAAAATGAAGCCATGCGCATTATCCTGGGATGTACGAGGGACACTCCCTGTGTAGCAATGAGGTATCTTCTTGAATTTCCAACCATGGATGACAGAATCAAGATCTGGAGAGCACGAGCATACCTGAAGATTAGTACAGATACAGAGAATCCATTGTACCACGTGCTCAACACAGAGAAAGGTACCAGGCTAAAAAGAGGCAAATCATGGGTGGGCCGGGCAGAAGATGTCATCAAACAGGTCTGTGGGCTTACCAATATCAGCGTTGGTGAGGAGTGGATACCGGTGCCTACGTCATTCAAGGGAACTTTCTCATGTATTGTCACACTCGACAGGAAAAGTAGGGAACAGAACCCGGTCGTGGTTAATGCTGAGGTCAACGGTCTCATCTGCGATAACACCGATGAGAAAGATGCAGTCATCTATACAGACGGATCTGTAAGACGACACCAAAGAAGTGCATGGGCATTTACAGCACGCTCGGCAGGCAGAATAGTCAAGGAAGACAGTGGTGCATACGTCATGACCACGAGTAGCATGACAATGGAGGCGATGGCAGTGACCAAGGCATTCAAATGGTTAGAGTCACAAGACTACACCCACGCATGTATACTGAGTGATTCGATGAGCATGATAAAAAAATTGGAGGCGGGCTCTGTACGCATGCAATGGGTAGAGTCGTTGCAGAAATCCAAAATACGTAAGGTCACCTTTGTCTATGTCCCTGGACATGCGGGAGTACGGGGAAATGAGAGAGCGGACAGGTTGGCTAGCTGCGCTGTCGTTGTGGACGGGCAACCAATGGATCGGGCGGACATCATCAATGCCCTCCGAGATGTGGGAAGAGCACGGACTTCGACATACACAGATCCACGTCACTTCTTCGGATGATGGAAATGGGAGTTAAGTTGGGCACAGCCAGAAATGACACACTTAGTGGCCGTGTAAGAAGACTTATCAACCAACATAGAACTGGAGTCGTCAGTCGCTGGACACGGAGGGAATTGCTGAGGAGACGATCTGAGCACCTATGGACATGTCCGGAGTACAATGATGATGTCCCGCAAATAACTCAATAACTCCCAATGTTGAAAGATGTCTACTAGTCACCTCGCAATGTTGAATGATGTCTACTAGTCACCTCCCAATGTTAAATGATGTCTACTAGTCACCTTCCAATGTTGAATGTTGTCTACTAGTCACCTCCCAATGTTGAATTATGTATATTAGTCACATCCAAATGTTCAATGGTGTCTACTAGTCACCTCCCAATGTTGAATTATGTATATTAGTCACATCCAAATGTTGAATGTTGTCTACTAGTCACCTCCCAATGTTGAATTATGTATATTAGTCACATCCAAATGTTGAATGGTGTCTACTAGTCACCTCCCAATGTTGAATTATGTATATTAGTCACCTCCCAATATTGAATGATGTCTACTAGTCATCTGCCAATGTTGAATAACGTTTTCTTGTCACATCCCAATGTTGAATGGTGTCTACTAGTCACCTCCCAATGTTGAATTATGTATATTAGTCACATCCAAATGTTGAATGTTGTCTACTAGTCACCTCCCATGTTGAATGATGTCTACTAGTCACCTCCCAATGTTGAATTATGTATACTAGTCACCTCCCATGTTGAATGATGTCTACTAGTCACCTCCCAATGTTCAATAATGTTTCCTAGTCACCTCCCATGTTGAATGATGTCTACTAGTCACCTCCCAATGTTGAATGATGTCTACTACTCACCTCCCATATTGAATGATGTCTCTTAGTCACCTCCCAATTTTGAATGATGTCTACTAGCCACCTCACAATGTTGCATGATGTTACCTAGTCACCTACTAATGTTGAATGATGTCTACTAGCCACCTCACAATGTTGCATGATGTTACCTAGTCACCTACTAATGTTGAATGATGTCTACTAGCCACCTCACAATGTTGCATGATGTTACCTAGTCACCTACTAATGTTGAATGATGTCTACTAGCCACCTCACAATGTTGCATGATGTTACCTAGTCACCTACTAATGTTGAATGATGTCTACTAGCCACCTCACAATGTTGCATGATGTTACCTAGTCACCTACTAATGTTGAATGATGTCTACTAGCCACCTCACAATGTTGCATGATGTTACCTAGTCACCTACTAATGTTGAATGATGTCTACTAGCCACCTCACAATGTTGCATGATGTTACCTAGTCACCTACTAATGTTGAATGTTGTTTGCTACAGACCGTGTGGTCTGCGAATGTCTTCTACCAGTTTATCTTTTCTTGAGTATCTTTACTTTTACGCTTGTCGTTAGACACTGTCAGGCACATCGGTTTGCACATATTTCGCTATTTTCTCAGGGCAACTACTCACCTATGGGCTTGTCATAAGTGCTTTGTTATCGGCTCTGTTCTTCTTTTCTTATTTCTTTTTTCTTTCTCACTGATACCTAAAAGGTGTCGTGGTTTATATCATTTGTCGTTCTTGAGCTGCTCGAACAGTCTGAATTAGTGATTTTCCTTTGTTGTTACATGTCTCTGTCACTGCATCTATCCATCTTCTTCTTTTCTCTTTCTCACTGATACCTAAAAGGTGTCGTGGTTTATATCATTTGTCGTTCTTGAGTTGCTCGAACTGTCTGAATTAGTGATTTTCCTTTGTTGTTACATGTCTCTATCACTGCATCTATCCATCTTCTTCTGGGTCTTCCTCTTGGTCTTTTTCCATGCATTCTCGAGAAGAACGCCCTTGATGGTGATTAGTGAGGATTCATTCTGACCAGGTGACCAAACCATTTAAGTTGTTGTTGTTCTATATATTCTTGGCAGGGTTTTGTTCCCACCATTTTTCTTATGGTTTCCAATTGTATTCTATGTCTTCTTGTGTTGTTTGTTACTTTTCTCAAGCATCGTATCTCACATGTATTGATCTATCTTAAATATCATTTAGAAAGGGTACGTTGATTTTGTTAACAGCAAGCAATACATTTCTTCACATTCCGAGTGAGTTATTTTAAGTTTTGTTGTTGTTTATTTTTCGTTAAAATGTGTGTCTTTAAATGTCTCGCCACTTTAAAGCCATGTATTTGTGAGTTGTTTCTTATGAATACATGTAGAATGTTGAGTGATGTATTTGTCATTATGTGTTTACTTCGTCACATTCTATCTATCTATCTATCTATCTATCTATCTATCTATCTATCTATCTATCTATCTATCTATCTATCTATCTATCTATCTATCTATCTATCTATCTATCTATCTATCTATCTATCTATCTATCTATCTATCTATCTATCTATCTATCTATCTATCTATCTATCTATCTATCTATCTATCTATCTATCTATCTATCTATCTATCTATCTATCTATCTATCTATCTATCTATCTATCTATCTATCTATCTATCTATCTATCTATCTATCTATCTTTCTATCTATCGATCTATCTATCTATCTATCTATCTATCTATCTATCTATCTATCTATCTATCTATCTATCTGTCTGTATGTCGGTCTATTGTCTATTATCTTTAGAGAAGACAAATTTTGCAAAGTTTTTAGGCAAGAGAAATTTTGCAAAGTGTTTAGGCTAGAGAAATTTTGCAAAGTGTTTAGACGAGAAATTTGGCAAAGTGTTTAGGCAAGAGAAATTTTGCAAAGTGTTTAGGCAAGAGAAATTTTGCAAAGTGTTTATACAAGAGAAATTTTGCAAAGTGTTTAGATAAGATAAGTTTAAAATAAATTTAAACAATACCATTTGCGGATCGCTCGTATGATTTCGTTTTTTTTCCCTTTTACTGCCATCAACAAGTCATTTTTTTCTTTAATTTTTGATGTTATTTCCTATATTTTGATGTTATTTTCTATATTTTGATGTTATTTTCTATATTTTGATGTTATAATCCTATATTTTGATGTTATATTCTATATTTTATGTTATATCCTATGTCATCGGTGCTAAATAGAACCAATTCTGACCTATGGAAGTGAATCATGGACAGTAGACAAACAAATGAAAAGACGATTAGAGGCCACAGAGATGGGATTTCTCAGAATAATGTTGAAAGTTCCCTGGACAGCTAAATAGACCAATAAGGAAGTTCTCAAAGATGCCAACACAAAAAGGGAGCTCTTGAAAAACATCAG
This sequence comes from Megaustenia siamemsis, assembly GCA_032433765.1. Classification (NCBI taxonomy): domain Eukaryota; kingdom Metazoa; phylum Mollusca; class Gastropoda; order Stylommatophora; family Ariophantidae; genus Megaustenia; species Megaustenia siamemsis. Next base: position 4,165,849 of record JAVIAB010000105.1, read on the forward strand.
AAAGAAGCAATCAACATTTTTTGGGCACATCATGAGAAGAGGAAAGTTGGAATACTTGGTTACAACTGGCAAAATAAAAGGAAAGAGAGATCGCGGACGGCAAAGAGAGAAAATAAAGATAGTATGGTGTCATGGCATGGAAAACAGTCAACAACAGAACTGATACGATGCACTGTAGATAGAAGATTGTGGAGGGACATGATCGCCTACGCCAACCGGTATGGCACATGATGATGATGATATCCTATGTTATAGAATCTGTATTACAATGTATTGTGTTTTTTCCCTCTCGCTACCTTTTCCAATCTTATTTCATCATCATCGAGTGCCATCTCCGCATCGAAGGTTGGCTACCATGGAGCGCCTTTCCGCTCTGTTTCTTGCTTTGATGGTGCAGGTTGTCATAGGCTGACTTGTCCATTTTGTTATGTTCATCACGTACCGTGCCTGCTGGCGTTGGTGAACATGTCTCTCCACAACTTTCGATCTCGACAGTTATTTATCATTTCTGTTGTTGACCTTCATCCAAGCCATTCTCTTAAGCTGTCTGGTATCTTTTCTCTTTGCTTCCCTCTGTCTCTTCGTCCTTCAATTTTCCCAGTTGTTACAATATATTCCAGTTGTTCTCTTCTCATTACATGGCCAAAAAATGATGATTGTTTCTTCCTAATATTGGAAATTATCTCTCTTTTTGCTTTGGCATCTTTCATAACATTTTCATTACTCTTCTTACCTGTCCATGGTATTCTCAACATTCTTCTGTAAAACCACATTTCTACAGACTCCAGTGATTTTCCTGTCTGTTGTCCTATTGTCCTTGATTCACATCCATAGGTTAAGACTGGCTCTACATAACATTTAAGAACTCTTTTTCTTGTTTCTATTGTCAAAAATAGCATCTCATCTTATGATGTTACTCGTCCATTCTGGTCTTGGTCTGCCTCTTTTACCTTCTATTTTTCCTTCCAAGATTACTTTTAGGTTGCTGTTGTGTCTTTTAACATGCCCTAAAAATCTCATTTGTCTTGTTTGAATTGTGTTTCGTATTTCTCTTTTCTTTTGTGATTATAATAAGACTTCGTCGTTTGTTTTCTTTTCTTTCCGTTCAACTCGACCCACGTTTGAGGGCTTTCAATTTTCTGTTTTGTTTACTTCTCTACTATAAAACATTATTTATATAATTTTAAACAATAGGTGAAGTTATGCATGCATGTACAGTGTTAGCATTTTGATATCTTTTTACAAATTTGACTGCTTGATAAGTCTGATAACCACTTAGTAGTTATAGAAATTATATACAACCTTAACAAACTACTGATAACTTCAATTTATATTTCCCACCTTCAATTCAATTCTTACTTCACTGCCCCAAATTATATTTCCCACCTTCAATTCAATTCTTACTTCACTGCCCCAAATTATATTTCCCACCATCAATTCAATTCTTACTTCACTGCCCCAAATTATATTTCTCACCTTCAATTCAATTCTTACTTCACTACCCCACATTATATTTCTCACCTTCAATTCAATTCTTGCTTTTTTGCCCCAAATTATATTTCCCACCATCAATTCAACTCTTACTTCACCGCCCCAAATTATATTTCTCACCTTAAATTCAATTCTTGCTTTTTTGCCCCAAATTATATTTGCCACCATCAATTCAACTCTTACTTCACTGCCCCAAATTATATTTCTCACCTTCAATTCAACTCTTACTTTTTTGCCCCAAATTATATTTTCCACCATCAATTCAACTCTTACTTCACTGCCCCAAATTATATTTCTCACCTTCAATTCAACTCTTACTTTTTTTGCCCCAAATTATATTTCCCACCTTCAATTCAACTCTTACTTTTTTGCCCCAAATTATATTTCCCACCTTTAATTCAACTCTTACTTTTTTGCCCCAAATTATATTTCCCACCATCAATTCAACTCTTACTTCACTGCCCCAAATTATATTTCCCACTTTCAATTCAACTCTTACTTTTTTGCACCAAATTATATTTCCCACCATCAATATTCAACTCTTACTTCACTGCCCCAAATTATATTTCCCACTTTCAATTCAATTCTTACTTTTTTGCCCCAAATTATATTTCCCACCATCAATACTCAACTCTTACTTCACTGCCCCAAATTATATTTCCCACCATCAATTCAACTCTTACTTTTTTGCCCCAAATTATATTTCCCTCCATCAATTCAACTCTTACTTCACTGCCCCAAATTATATTTCTCACCTTCAATTCAACTCTTACTTCACTGCCCCAAATTATATTTCTCACCTTCAATTCAACTCTTACTTTTTTTGCCCCAAATTATATTTCCCACCTTCAATTCAACTCTTACTTCACTGCCCCAAATTATATTTCTCACCTTCAATTCAACTCTTACTTCACTGCCCCAAATTATATTTCTCACCTTCAATTCAACTCTTACTTTTTTTGCCCCAAATTATATTTCCCACCATCAATTCAACTCTTACTTCACTGCCCCAAATTATATTTCTCACCTTCAATTCAACTCTTACTTCACTGCCCCAAATTATATTTCCCACCTTTAATTCAACTCTTACTTCACTGCCCCAAATTATATTTCCCACCATCAATTCAACTCTTACTTCACTGCCCCAAATTATATTTCGCACTTTCAATTCAACTCTTAGAACTTCTGGTCAATATGGCGGATAGGTGGCAGGACCTGTTAAAGGTTGTGTCTGAAAAGTGTTCCTTGTTGCAGTTTCCTCATATTCCAAGTCCAGCTTGTTGCCGGAGCTACTGATTTAGTGCTCTGTGCACACCGTGAGCAGTGCGTTTCATCCGTTTTGATCATCTTTCTATATTCCGATTGCTTACGATGAATGGTGATATTGTAAGACGGTGACAAGATGGCTGTGTTCACTTTCTGTGTGGATTCGACTTATGTCTTTCAGCGTGTGCAGTGACTGCTATGATGGGGACTGCAGCTACCTTTCTTTGTTTGGGAGACGAGATGATTCCACTGGCATTGGCGGTTGAGTAATTATGGATTTGAATTCGTTTGCAGTGATACCGGGCCTTCCATAACTATTCAAACATCATCATCAAGTACCGGCCTTGCTGGCGTAGGTGATCATGTCTCTCCACAACTTTCGATCTCAGCAGCTATTTATCATTTCTGTTGTTGACCTTCTGACAAGTCATTCTCTTAAGCTGTCTGGTATTTTCTCTCTTTGCTTCCCTCTATCTCTTCGTCCCTCAATTTTCCCAGTTGTTACAATATATTCCAGCTGTTCTCTTCTCATTACATGGCCAAAAAATGATGATTGTTTCTTCCTAATATTGGAAATTAGCTCTCTTTTTGCTTTGGCCTCTTTCAGAACGTTTTCATTACTCTTCTAACTCTTACATCACTCCCCCCAAATTATATTTCCCACCTCATCATCATCATCATCATCATCTTCGAGTGCCTTCTCCGCAACGAAGGTTGGCTACCATGGATCGCCATTCTACTCTGTCTCTTGCTTTGATGGTGCAGGTTGTTATAGATTGACTTGTCCATCTTTTGATGTTACTCGTCCATGTTAGTCTTGGTCTGCCTCTGCCTCTTTTACCTTGTATTTTTCCTTCCAATATTACTTTTAGTAGGCTGTTGTGTCTTTTAACATGCCCCAAAAATTTCATTTGTCTTGTCTTAATTGTATTTAGTAGTTCTCTTTTTATTTTCAGTTGTTTTAAAACTTCATCATTTGTTATCTTTTGTTTCCATCCAATTCTACCTTCTTTAGATCCACATTTCAAATTTCCCACCTTAAATTCAACTGTTACTTTACTACCTCAATTTGTATTTCCCACCTACAGTATATCTATTTAACTGCCTCACTCTCTTAAATATATTCCCCACCTAAAATCCCACCCTTTCACTTTGCTGCAAGATGTATTTGAAGCATTCATTACCGCCTGCAGACCGTTTCGAGACTTCCCAGCTAGTGTCTGGAACCACGATTTATCTAAAGTACTGTCTGCCTCACTTGTTCTACTCGGAGAGCCCTCCACGACCACTAATCACACACTCTCAGCCTCAACTGCAACAACGACAATAACAACATTTCCAGGCCTATTTGCACGTCCCGGCCACTCTCCAAACAATGCCGGCATGGAAAGCCCAAACAATCACGGCTAACTCGGGCCGCTAATGACTGCTCAAATATTGTCGTGCAGACGGTTCAATGACGATGATCAATTTCAGTGCTTGGACCCGGCACGCGAGGAAGTGAAGTGATCCGGCTGGTAAGGTGGATGGGGTAGGGTTAAGCGTGGTGCATACATGGTGGCCACTAGGGTAGAGGTGTGGTGCATACATGGTGGCCACTAGGGTAAGGGTGTGGTGGATATATGGTGGCCACTAGGGTAGAGGTGTGGTGCATACATGGTGGCCACTAGGGTAAGGGTGTGGTGGATATATGGTGGCCACTAGGGTAGAGGTGTGGTGCATACATGGTGGCCACTAGGGTAGAGGTGTGGTGGATATATGGTGGCCACTAGGGTAGAGGTGTGGTGCATACATGGTGGCCACTAGGGTAGAGGTGTGGTGCATACATGGTGGCCACTAGGGTAGAGGTGTGGTGGATATATGGTGGCCACTAGGGTAGAGGTGTGGTGCATACATGGTGGCCACTAGGGTAGAGGTGTGGTGCATACATGGTGGCCACTAGGGTAGAGGTGTGGTGCATACATGGTGGCCACTAGGGTAGAGGTGTTGTGCATACATGGTGGCCACTAGGGTAAGGGTGTCGTATACACATGGCGGCCACTAGGCTTGAGATGTGGTGCATTCATTGTGGTCACTAGAGTAGGGGTGTTGTGCATACATGGTGGCCACTAGGGTAAGGGTGTCGTATACACATGGCGGCCACTAGGCTTGAGATGTGGTGCATTCATTGTGGTCACTAGAGTAGGGGCGTGGTGCATACATGGTGGTTACTAGGGTAGGGGCGTGGTGTGTACATGGCGGCCACTAGGGTACGGACGTGGTGCATACATGGTGGCCACAAGGGTAGGGGCGTGGTGCATACATGGTAGCCACCAGTGTAGAGGTGTGGTGTATACATGGTGGCCACTAGGATAGAGGCGTGATGCATACATGGTGGCCACTATGGTAGGGGCGTGGTACATACATTATGGCCACTAAGGTAGGGGCTTAGTGTGGTGCACACATGGTGGCAACACGGGTAGGGGCTAGGTGTGGTGCATACATGGTAGCCACTAGGGTAGAGGCGTGGAGCATACATGGTAGCCACTGGGGTAGGGGCTAAGTGTGGTGCATACAAGGTGGCCACTAGGGTAGTGGCGTGGTGCATACATGGTGGACACTAGAGTAGGGGATAGGTGTGGTGCATACATGGTGGCCACTAGGGTAGGGGCTAGGTGTGGTGCATACATGGTGGCCACTAGAGTAGGGGATAGGTGTGGTGTGATGCATACATGGTGGCCACTAGGGTAGGAGCGTGGTGCATACTTGGTAGCCATTAGAGTAGGAGTTGGTGCATGCTTGGTAGCCATTAGAGTTGGAGCTGGTGCATGCTTGGTAGCCATTAGAGTTGGAGCTGGTGCATGCTTGGTAGCCATTAGACTAGGAGCTGGTGCATATTTTTTAGCCATTGGAGTATGAGCTGGTACAAACATGGTAGCCATTAGAGTAGGAGCTGGTGCACACTTGGTAGCCATTAGAGTAGGAGCTGGTGCATATTTTGTAGCCATTAGAGTAGGCGCTGGTGTATACGTGGTAGTAATTAGAGCAGGAGCTGGTGCATACTTTGTAGCCATTATAGTAGGAGCTGGTGCATATTTGTTAGTCTTTAGAGTAGGAGCTGGTACATACTTGGTAGCCATTATAGTAGGAGCTGGTGCATACTTTGTAGCCATTATAGTAGGAGCTGGTGCATACTTTTTAGTCTTTATAGTAGGAGCTGGTGCATACTTGGTAGTCTTTAGAGTAGGAGCTGGTGCATACTTGGTAGTCTTTAGAGTAGGAGCTGGTGCATACTTGTTAGTCTTTAGAGTAGGAGCTGGTGCATACTTTTTAGTCTTTATAGTAGGAGCTGGTGCATACTTGGTAGTCTTTAGAGTAGGAGCTGGTGCATACTTGGTATCCCCTAGAGCAGGAGCTGGTGCATACTTGGTAGTAATTAGAGCAGGAGCTGGTGCATACTTGGTAGTCTTTAGAGTAGGAGCTGGTGCATACTTGGTATCCCCTAGAGCAGGAGCTGGTGCATACTTGGTAGTAATTAGAGCAGGAGCTGGTGCATACTTGGTAGTAATTAGAGCAGGAGCTGGTGCATACTTGGTAGTAATTAGAGCAGGAGCTGGTGCATACTTGGTAGTAATTAGAGCAGGAGCTGGTGCATACTTGGTAGTAATTAGAGCAGGAGCTGGTGCATACTTGGTAGTAATTAGAGCAGGAGCTGGTGCATACTTGGTAGTCTTTAGAGTAGGAGCTGGTGCATACTTGGTAGCCATTAGAGCAGGAGCTGGTGTACACTTTGTAGCCATTAGAGTAGGAGCTGGTGCATACTTGTTAGTCTTTAGAGTAGGAGCGTGTTGTATACATTTTGGCCAGTAGGGTAGTGGTGTGTACATGGTGGCGACTAAGGTAGGAGTGTGGTGTGTACATGGTGGCGACTAAGGTAGGAGTGTGGTGTGTACATGGTGGCGACTAAGGTGGGAGTGTGGTGTGTACATGGTGGCGACTAAGGTAGTAGTGTGGTGTGTACATGGTGGCGACTAAGGTAGGAGTGTGGTGTGTACATGGTAGCCACTAAGGTAGGAGCATGTTGTGTACACGGTGGCCACTAAGGTAGGAGCGTGGTGTGTACATGGTGGCGACTAAGGTGGGAGTGTGGTGTGTACATGGTGGCGACTAAGGTAGGAGCATGTTGTGTACATGGTGGCGACTAAGGTGGGAGTGTGGTGTGTACATGGTGGCCACTAAGGTAGGAGCATGTTGTGTACATGGTGGCCACTAAAATAGGAGTGTGGTGTGTACATGGTGGCGACTAAGGTGGGAGTGTGGTGTGTACATGGTGGCGACTAAGGTGGGAGTGTGGTGTGTACATGGTGGCGACTAAGGTAGGAGTGTGGTGTGTACATGGTGGCGACTAAGGTAGGAGTGTGGTGTGTACATGGCGGCCACTAAGGTAGGAGTGTGGTGTGTACATGGTGGCGACTAAGGTAGGAGTGTGGTGTGTACATGGTGGCCACTAAGATAGGAGCGTGGTGTGTACATGGTGGCCACTAAGGTAGGAGCGTGGTGTGTACATGGTGGCCACTAAGATAGGAGCGTGGTGTGTACATGGTGGCGACTAAGATAGGAGCGTGGTGTGTACATGGTGGCCACTAAGATAGCAGCGTGGTGTGTACATGGTGGCGACTAAGATAGGAGCGTGGTGTGTACATGGTGGCCACTAAGGTAGGAGCGTGGTGTGTACATGGTGGCCACTAAGGTAGGAACGTGGTGTGTACATGGTGGTCACTAAGGTAGGAATGTGGTGTGTACATGGTGGCCACTAAGGTAGGAGTGTGGTGTGTACATGGTGGCCACTAAGGTAGGAGCATGTTGTGTACATGGTAGCCACTAAGGTAGGAGCATGTTGTGTACATGGTGGCCACTAAGGTAGGAGCGTGGTGTGTACATGGTGGCCACTAAGGTAGGAATGTGGTGTGTACATGGTGGCCACTAAGGTAGGAATGTGGTGTGTACATGGTGGTCACTAAGGTAGGAGCGTGGTGTGTACATGGTGGCGACTAAGGTAGGAGCGTGGTGTGTACATGGTGGCCACTAAGGTGGGAGTGTGGTGTGTACATGGTGGCCACTAAGGTAGGAGTGTGGTGTGTACATGGTGGCGACTAAGGTAGGAGTGTGGTGTGTACATGGTGGCCACTAAGGTGGGAGTGTGGTGTGTACATGGTGGCCACTAAGGTGGGAGTGTGGTGTGTACATGATGGCCACTAAGGTAGGAGTGTGGTGTGTACATGGTGGCCACTAAGGTGGGAGTGTGGTGTGTACATGGTGGCCACTAAGGTAGGAGTGTGGTGTGTACATAGTGGCGACTAAGGTAGGAGCGTGGTGTGTACATGGTGGTCACTAAGGTAGGAGCGTGGTGTGTACATGGTGGCGACTAAGGTAGGAGCGTGGTGTGTACATGGTGGCCACTAACGTAGGAGCGTGGTGTGTACATGGTGGCCACTAAGGTAGGAACGTGGTGTGTACATGGTGGCCACTATGGTAGGAACGTGGTGTGTACATGGTGGCCACTAACGTAGGAGCGTGGTGTGTACATGGTGGCCACTAAGGTAGGAACGTGGTGTGTACATGGTGGCCACTAACGTAGGAGCGTGGTGTGTACATGGTGGCGACTAAGGTAGGAGCGTAGTGTGTACATGGTGGCCACTAAGGTAGGAACGTGGTGTGTACAGTGTGGCCACTAAGGTAGGAGCGTGGTGTGTACATGGTAGCCACTAAGGTAGGAGCGTGGTGTATACATGGTGGCCACTAAGGTATGAGCGTGGTGTGTACATGGTGGCCACTAATGTACGAACGTGGTGTGTACATGGTGGCCACTAAGGTAGGAACGTGATGTGTACCTGGCGGCCACTAAGGTAGGAACGTGATGTGTACATGGTGGCCACTAAGGTAGGAATATGGTGTGTACATGGTGGTCACTAAGGTAGGAGTGTGTTGTGTACATGGTGGCCACTAAGGTAGGAATGTGGTGTGTACATGGTGGTCACTAAGGTAGGAGCGTGGTGTGTACATGGTGGCCACTAAGGTAGGAGCGTGATGTGTACATGGTGGCGACTAAGGTAGGAGCGTGTTGTGTACATGGTGGCCACTAAGGTAGGAGCGTGGTGTGTACATGGTGGTCACTGAGGTAGGAGCGTGGGGTATACATGGTGGTCACTAAGGTAGAGGTTTGATCTCGTGTCTGCATGGCAGCAACTATTTTATGGGCGTGGCGGGGTCATCTACGGTTTCCAGAAAATTCCCTAATGTGGGCACTCTGGGATAGTGATGCGATGGATGTTTACGGGGAGTAGTAAAGCACTGGGATGCAGAGTTTAAAAGTGTGGGATTAGTACAGTAATTATGTACATCTTCCTCTCAATCCTCGCTTGATATAGTACAGTAATTATGTACCACTTCCTCGCAATCCTCGGTTGATATAGTACAGTAATTATGTACATCTTCCTCTCAATCCTCGGTTGATATAGTACAGTAATTATGTACATCTTCCTCTCAATCCTCGGTTGATATAGTACAGTAATTATGTACATCTTCATCTCAATCCTCGTATAGTACAGTAATTATGTACATCTTCATCTCAATCCTCGTATAGTACAGTAATTATGTACATCTTCCTCTCAATCCTCGGTTGATATAGTACAGTAATTATGTACATCTTCCTCTCAATCCTCGGTTGATATAGTACAGTAATTATGTACATCTTCCTCTCAATCCTCGGTTGATACAGTACAGTAATTATGCACATCTTCCTCTCAATCCTCGTATAGTACAGTAATTATGTACATCTTCCTGTCAATCCTCGGTTGATATAGTACAGTAATTATGTACATCTTCCTCTCAATCCTCGGTTGATATAGTACAGTAATTATGTACATCTTCCTCTCAATCCTCGGTTGATATAGTACAGTAATTATGTACAATTTGTTACGTGTGTGTTGGTCGAATAAGGAAGCAGTGTTTGTTGTAATGACGCAACTAGGGATAGGTGGGTGTACTAGAGTCGTGGGGTTATTATGTATAGCTGTTATGTAATTACGGTGGGGACTGGTTGATCTCGAGGCTAAACGGCGGCCCCAAGATATAGAGGTTGTGGGTTCAAATCCCGGCTTCACCGGTTGGGATTTTTATTAATGATTTCTCCCTGCGGCAACCACCCCTAGTCTCAGCAGCGGGGCCCGGCTTGAAACGTCAATTAATCATGGACGGAAACATATGAGTACCTACGAAGACGGAGTTATCTGCCTGTGCGGCGAGGGACCCATGTACACACGGCTGTCATGGAAAAACGGATTAAAATGCGAAATTTAGTTTCTAAACACTAGGTGCTTTGTCAGAGTTGGAAGCTGGCGAACGCAAAATAGAAAGAAATGTATGTCGAGTTGTGATGTAACAAAATGATCACTTTGAAAACTGGACATGAAGTCATTAAATTTCGATGAAAATGCAATTGTACTGGTTTTAATTTTTTTAAAGTTAATGTAGAGTACACAATTTAACATGTTAAACAAATAACAATAAATACAACAGCTGACGTGCTGAAATAAAAACAAATACAACAACTGACGTGTTAAAATAAAATATATATTGCCTTTTTGTGTTTGGATAGACGGTTGGTAGCAAGCAATCATGATAAGTCAGTAGTTTGGTAAAGCACTGGTCTGCTCTTTGGTCTCCTTCCATCCTTAAGTTCGTCATACAATATTTGTTTGGGAATACGATTATTTGCCATTCTTCTTGCATGACCCAGCCACCTTAGTCTACGACTCCTAAGTGTTGCCATGACGGATGGGAGTTTGGCTCGTTGTAAGACATTAGAGTTGGTTACTTTGTCCTGCCATGATGGATGGGAGTTTGGCTCATTGTAAGACATTAGAGTTGGTTACTTTGTCCTGCCATGATGGATGGGAGTTTGGCTCGTTGTAAGACATTAGAGTTGGTTACTTTGTCCTGCCATGATGGATGGGAGTTTGGCTCGTTGTAAGACATTAGAGTTGGTTACTTTGTCCTGTCATGATGGATGGGAGTTTGGCTCGTTGTAAGACATTAGAGTTAGTTACTTTGTCCTGCCATGATGGATGGGAGTTTGGCTCGTTGTAAGACATTAGAGTTAGTTACTTTGTCCTGCCATGATGGATGGGAGTTTGGCTCGTTGTAAGACATTAGAGTTAGTTACTTTGTCCTGCCATGATGGATGAGAGTTTGGCTCGTTGTAAGACATTAGAGTTGGTTACTTTGTCCTGCCATGACGGATGGGAGTTTGGCTCGTTGTAAGACATTAGAGTTGGTTACTTTGTCCTGCCATGACGGATGGGAGTTTGGCTCGTTGTAAGACATTAGAGTTGGTTACTTTGTCCTGCCATGACGGATGGGAGTTTGGCTCGTTGTAAGACATTAGAGTTGGTTACTTTGTCCTGCCATGACGGATGGGAGTTTGGCTCGTTGTAAGACATTAGAGTTGGTTACTTTGTCCTGCCATGATGGATGGGAGTTTGGCTCGTTGTAAGACATTAGAGTTGGTTACTTTGTCCTGCCATGATGGATGGGAGTTTGGCTCGTTGTAAGACATTAGAGTTGGTTACTTTGTCCTGCCATGATGGATGGGAGTTTGGCTCGTTGTAAGACATTAGAGTTGGTTACTTTGTCCTGCCATGACGGATGGGAGTTTGGCTCGTTGTAAGACATTAGAGTTGGTTACTTTGTCCTGCCATGATGGATGGGAGTTTGGCTCGTTGTAAGACATTAGAGTTGGTTACTTTGTCCTGCCATGATCGATGGAGTTTGGCTCGTTGTAAGACATTAGAGTTGGTTACTTTGTCCTGCCATGATCGATGGGAGTTTGGCTCGTTGTAAGACATTAGAGTTGGTTACTTTGTCCTGCCATGACGGATGGGAGTTTGGCTCGTTGTAAGACATTAGAGTTGGTTACTTTGTCCTGCCATGACGGATGGGAGTTTGTCTCGTTGTAAGACATTAGAGTTGTTACTTTGTCCTGCCATGATGGATGGGAGCTTGGCTCGTTGTAAGACATTAGAGTTGGTTACTTTGTCCTGCCATGACGGATGGGAGTTTGTCTCGTTGTAAGACATTAGAGTTGGTTACTTTGTCCTGCCATGATGGATGGGAGTTTGGCTCGTTGTAAGACATTAGAGTTGGTTACTTTGTCCTGCCATGATCGATGGGAGTTTGGCTCGTTGTAAGACATTAGAGTTGGTTACTTTGTCCTGCCATGATCGATGGGAGTTTGGCTCGTTGTAAGACATTAGAGTTGGTTACTTTGTCCTGCCATGATGGATGGGAGTTTGGCTCGTTGTAAGACATTAGAGTTGGTTACTTTGTCCTGCCATGATGGATGAGAGTTTGGCTCGTTGTAAGACATTAGAGTTAGTTACTTTGTCCTGCCATGATGGATGAGAGTTTGGCTCGTTGTAAGACATTAGAGTTGGTTACATTGTCCTGCCATGATGGATGGGAGATTTGCTCGTTGTAAGACATTAGAGTTGGTTACTTTGTCCTGCCATGATGGATAGGAGTTTGGCTCGTTGTAAGACATTAGAGTTGGTTACTTTGTCCTGCCATGTTGGATGGGAGTTTGGCTCGTTGTAAGACATTAGAGTTGGTTACTTTGTCCTGCCATGATGGATGGGAGTTTGGCTCGTTGTAAGACATTAGAGTTGGTTACGTTGTCCTGCCATGATGGATGGGAGTTTGGCTCGTTGTAAGACATTAGAGTTGGTTACTTTGTCCTGCCATGATGGATGGGAGTTTGGCATATTGTAAGACATTAGAGTTAGCTACTTTGTCGTGCCATTATGGATGAGAGTTTGGCTCGTTGTAAGACATTAGAGTTAGATACTTTGTCCTGTCATTTAATGTTCATAATCTTGCAAAGACAACGCACATGAAAGCTGTTTAACCTTTTCTCCTACCCTACATGGGTAGTCCAAGTTTCTAATCTAGAAAGTTTCTGATCTGACATAGAAGTGTACTAAGCACACAACTTTGGTAAATTTGAATCTTAGTCCTGAGTGTTGATTTGGTGTTGGCCCATGCTCTATATTTACGTTTACCAAATGTGGAAGCTGCCTTTTTGATTCGGGAATTTATTTCTTCTTCAAGGGAGACATTGCTTGTGACCATAGAACCGAGATAGGTGAACTTTCTCACAGGTTCAAGGGAGTCATTGGTTGTGACCATATAACTGAGATAGGTGAACTTTCTTACAGGTTCAAGGGGTATGTTATTTAATGATATAGCTGCGGGGCTGGCTACACCTTGTTGAAGTACCACAGTCTTCTGTATACTTATTGATAGGGATAATAAATCTCGTGATCTAGCCAGATTGTCAATCATTGACTGCAGGACGGATTCATCATGAGCAACCAGTGCTGCATCATCAGCGAATAGAAGCTCCTTGATGAGGGTCTCAGTTGTTGTTGATGTTGACGTCAGACGTGCTAGAGTAAATAGCCTCTACGCTGAAAGGCAAACGAGGACGGAAAAAAAGATAAAGAAGATGTTCAAAAATAATAATAAATGCAACAACTAAGAAGTTTTCTATCTATGTAGCCTTTCGAGCCGTAGCCGGCCCATAGGGCGTAGACCAAGATACACTTTCTCTTATTTAAACTTTTATTCTAGCAGTTTTCAATCCTTGTAAAGATATTTTATAAAATCTCGCCATTTGTCTCTGTTGTGTGCAATCAGCTCTATCTCATTGAGGGAGCCAATTCCTGCTGATCTTGCCTCTCTCATCAATGTTCTTGTCAGTGTCTCTCTGGGTCCTCCTCTTTTCTCTTACCTGTCGTTTCCCACATGAGGGCTTGCTTTGCTTCTTGTCACCTGTCCATCATATGACCATCGTCTTTTCTTGATTCAACACCATCATCAAGTACCGGGCCTGATGGCGTAGGTGATCATGTCTCTCCACAACTTTTGATCACGACAGTTATTTATCATTTCTGTTGTTGACCTTCTGCCAAGCCATTCTCTTAAGCTGTCTGTTATTGTTTCTCTTTGCTTCCCTCTATCTCTTCGTCCCTCAATTTTCCCAGTTGTTACAATATATTCCAGTTGTTCTCTTCTCATTACATGGCCAAAAATTGATGATTGTTTCTTCCTAATATTGGAAATTAGCTCTCTTTTTGCTTTGGCCTCTTTCAGAACGTTTTCATTACTCTTCTTAGCTGTCCATGGTACTCTCAACATTCTTCTGTAAGACCACATTTCTACAGACTCCAGATACTTTTTCATGATCACTAAAGATATTAGTTGTTGATTGGCGATTTCTCTAATTTCCTCATTTGTTTTGAATATTTTACTAACAATAAATGCAACAACTAATATGTTGAAACAAATGACAATAAATGCAACAAATTGTTTTCTTCCTCTTCTGCGATCAAGACTCGAGCAGAGTAGGATTCCAGACTCTCTCATGAAGTCAGCTGTCTGTTTAAGTGAATCGATTGCCCCATATAGTTTCTCTTCCAGGGAGGTGGGCGTGGACCACATTGCTCTTCTCAGGTCTGTGTACTGGGGGCAATCCTGTAGAACATGTTTTGTAGTCATATTGTCCAGTGTACAGTGGCATAGGCTGGTTGTACCTATTTTGAATTTGGTGAACATGTGATTTCTCATTCTATTGTGGCCAGTGTAGAGACGAAGTATGATGACTTGATCCCTCCTTGATAGTTGGTGGTATCCGTCACTCTCGTTATACTTTGGGTGTTCTCGTTTCCATTTTTCATGGAACTGGCCCTTGATGATGGATTTAAATTGGAATTCATTGGTTTGTTTAAGCTAAAATACAAGCCGTATAGGATTATTTCAGTCTGTAGATAAATCTATCACTGCTTCGGCTTTTGCAACAAGTACAGCAGTAAATGGAGAGCAACAAAATTGACAATCATGAAGATACAGGCTTTCATTAATGGAGCTTACGCAGAATAAAAGGATGGAAATGGCAGGACAAAATCACTAACATAGAATTATGGAAATGTACCAGTCAAATACCAGTGGATAAAGAGATAAAGCGAAGACAATGCGCTGGATAGACACACACACGGCGGAAGACAACTGAGAGTATTACACAACAGGTCCTTTTTTGGAATACCCAGGGGAAACGACAAAGAGGAAGAGCAAGGAATTCTTGGAGAAGACAGACAGAAGCAGAGATGAAAATAATGGGGAAGGTATGGAATGATCTTAAAAGAATGGCAAGAAACAGAACGACTTGGAAAGTGTTTGTTGAAGATCTATACTCCACAGGGAACTGAAAGTGTTTGTTGAAGACCTATGCTCCACCGGGAACTGAAAGTGTTTGTTGAAGACCTATGCTCCACAAGGAGCTGAAAGTGTTTGTTGAAGACCTATGCTCCACCGGGAACTGAAAGTGTTTGTTGAAGACCTATGCTCCACCGGGAACTGAAAGTGTTTGTTGAAGACCTATGCTCCACCGGGAACTGAAAGTGTTTGTTGAAGACCTATGCTCCACCGGGAACTGAAAGGTAGAAGAAGAAGTATCATGTACACTTACAAACAACATAGAGACTCGCTATCTTTTTTTTAACATGAAAACATACAGTACAAGATGACACTGAAAGCACATGATCCTTGGTATGTAATGTTTATTATTTTCTATTACTTCTGTTCACAATATATCACATTGAGTTATGCTTTTTATAGAAACATATCGTGCTGAAGTCGGATGTGTTGGGCAGAAAGGTGCAATTATCACAGTTATACTGCAAACCACAACACAACGCAGACACACCCACTTAACGGCCTTTTAAAGGCGGATGATGAAGAGGAATTCTCTTGTATACTCGAACACTCTAGAATACTTTAGTCATCGGGCGAATGCAAGCATAGAAACATATATAAAAATAATATAATATTTACATATTCTACGGACAACTGGCAGATGGTAAAAGAACCAGGGAGCGCCCAAAACACCAATTTGTAGATGTGTGTAAACGCGACATGAAGACTCTGAGCATAAACCCTGCAGCCTGGGAAGGCATAGCTGCAGACCGCAATCTCTGGAAACACACTCTAAAGGTTCACCTCAAACAAGATGCAGACAGATTCATAGAGAAAGAGAATACACGACGAAAGAAAAGAAAAAATAACATTTCTAGGAGCGCTGAAAAATCCATAGTCAACTATGACTAACGGAGGCTACTATAGTCAACTATGACTGACGGAGGCTACTATAGTCAACTATGACTGACGGAGGCTACTATAGTCAACTATGACTGACGGAGGCTACTATAGTCAACTATGACTGACGGAGGCTACTATTTACATATTTATGTGTATGTTCATATATATGTTTCTTTTGTAAATAAAAAAAAATTATTAAACTATAGCCAAACTGCTATCGTTTTTATTCTATTATGTTTTATATGTGTTAATGTCATCAAAATACAAGGAAAGAGAGATCGCGGACAACAAAAAGAGAAAATACTGGATAGCTTGATGTTATGGCATGGAAAACAGTCAACAACAGAACTGATACGATGCATTGTAGATAGAAGATTGTGGAAGGGCATGATCGCCTACGCCAACCGGTATGGCACATGATGATGATGATGAATGCGTCATAAGATAGAGCAGCTTAGTTTGTGGATCCCAGGGGTCAATGGGGTCCAGTACTCCCTCGGTCTTGATCAGCTGGACAGCACAAGCGATTTGTCCAAGCTTGTTCTGGCTGTATCATCTGTCTGGGAGGACACACATAACATCAGGGGTGGTTGCAAAAATAACCAGTAGCTAGGATAATCAATAACATGAGTAGTTAGGATAATTAATAACATGAGTAGGTAGGATAATCAATAACATGAGAAGCTAGGATAATCAATAACATGAGAAGTAAGGATAATTAATAACATGAGTGGCTAGGATAATCAATAACATGAGTGACTAGGATAATTAATAAGATGAGAAGCTAGGATAATCAATAACATGAGAAGCTAGGATAATCAATAACATGAGAAGCTAGGATAATCACTAACATGAGAAATTAGGATAATCAATAACATGTGAAGCTAGGATAATTAATAACATGAGTAGGTAGGATAATTAATAACATGAATAGGTAGGATAATCAATAACATGAGAAGCTAGGATAATCAATAACATGAGTGGCTAGGATAATTAATAATATGAGTGGCTAGGATAATTAATAACATGAGAAGTTAGGATAATTAATAACATGAGTGGCTAGGATAATCAATAACATGAGAAGTTAGGATAATCAATAACATGAGTAAAAAAAAAAAAAGTAAAGTACCCCCGTCACGCCAAGTGGCGTATAGGGAAATATGGTGTTAGTGACCCTATATTTTACAGACCTTCAGCACATGATTTTTGGGGTAATGTGGTCAGTATTACGCCCGTGCTGCTTTACTTTCCCAGAAAAAAATCCGGTACCCATTTAAGGCTGGGTGAACCCGGAGCCGTCGGTTGGGATCGAACCCTACCCCTTGTCCGTGGTAGTCCAGTTCACTAACCACTGAGCTATCGCGGCTCAATAACATGAGTGGCTAGGATAATCAATAACATGAGAAGTTAGGATAATCAATAACATGAGTGGCTAGGATAATCAATAACATGAGAAGCTAGGATAATCAATAACATGAGAAGTTAGGATAATCAATAACATGAGAAGCTAGGATAATCAATAACATGAGAAGTTAGGATAATCAATAACATGAGTGGCTAGGATAATCAATAACATGAGAAGCTAGGATAATCAATAACATGAGAAGCTAGGATAATCAATAACATGAGTGGCTAGGATAATCAATAACATGAGAAGCTAGGATAATCAATAACATGAGAAGTTAGGATAATCAATAACATGAGTGGCTAGGATAATTAATAAGATGAGTAGTTGGGATAATTAATAACACGAGTAGCTAGGATAATTAATAAGATGAGTGGTTAGGATAATTAATAAGATGACTGGTTAGGATAATTAATAACATGAGTGACTAGGATAATTAATAACATGAGTGACTAGGATAATTAATAAGATGAGTGGTTAGGATAATTAATAAGATGAGGTGTTAGGATAATAAATAACATGAGTGACTAGGATAACTAATAAGATGAGTGGTTAGGATAATTAATAACATGAGTGACTAGGATAATTAATAAGATGAGTGGTTAGGATAATCAATAACATGAGTGACTAGGATAATTAATAAGATGAGTGGTTAGGATAATTAATAACATGAGTGGTTAGGATAATTAATAACATGAGTAGCTAGGATAATTAATAACATGAGTAGCTAGGATAATTTATAACATGAGTGGTTAGGATAATTAATAACATGAGTAGCTAGGATAATTAATAACATGAGTGGCTAGGATAATTAATAACATGAGTGGTTAGGATAATTAATAACATGAGTGACTAGGATAATTAATAACATGATTGGCTAGGATAATTAATAACATGAGTAGCTTGGATAATCAATAACACATAACGACACTATAATGACACCATAACAAAACTACGACACATAACAACACCACATCGACAACATAACGACACCATAACGACAATATAACGACACCACAATGACAACATAACGACACCATAACGACAACTTAACGACCACACACCGATACCACAACGACATTATAACGACACCACAACGACATTATAACGACACCACAACGACATTATAACGACACCACAACGACCACATACCGATACCACAACGACATCATAACGACACCACAACGACAACATAACGACCACATACCGAAGCAGCAACGACATCATAACGACACCACAACGACAACATAACGACCACACACCGAAGCAACAACGACATCATAACGACACCACAACGACAACATAACGACCACACACCGATACCACAACGACATCATAACGACACCACAACGACACCACAACGACCACATAGCGACCACATACCGATACAACAACGACATCATAACGACACCATGATGACACCACAACGACCACATACCGATATAATAACGACATCATAACGACACCATAACGACATCACAACGACCACATACCGATACAACAACGACACCATAACGACACCACAACAACGACACCACGACCACATACCGATACAACAACGACACCACAACAACGACACCACAACGACAACAAAACGACACCACAACGACATCATAACGACACCACAACTGTTAGGAGAAAAGTGGTATGTAAGGAGAGAAAGAGAGTAGAGGGCAGGATGTAGAGTTAAGAAATATAGTACCTGTGGTGGAAGTGACATTCCCTAGAACTCTGAGTAGAACTGTTGTTTAGGGTAAAGGGGAGGATCTCGTGATTGTGGAGATATTGACAAAACCGTAGAAGTGAGTAGATTAGGTGGAGATGGCGTTAAGATAATCCATTGGATTTGAAATTAAGGAAGTGGTTTTTGATTGGCTGGAGGGCGAGGGATTTAAACGTCTGCAGTGTTAGAAACATACTCTCGACGAGAAATTCTTCTGTGAGATTCTCTTCTGTGAGAATCACATTTTTAGTATCATATGCAAAGTAGAAATTGAACGTATCTCATTTACTTTGTCTATCATTAACGTTTCTGCCACGTTTATGATGTTTTTTTGTGAATAAGGAGGTTTATGTGTCGCAACGTAGGTTCTTGTGTCCAAACGCAGGTTCTTATGTCCCAACAGAGATTCTTGTATCCCAAAGGAGATTCTTGTTTTCCATTCAGAGATGATTGTGTCCCAACGGAGGTTCCTGTGTTCCAATTGAAGTTCTTGTGTCCCAACTGAGGTTCTTGTGTCCCAACTGAGGTTGTTGTGTCCCAACTGAGGTTCTTGTGTCCCAACGGAATTTCTTGTTTTCCATTCAGAGATTCTTGTGTCCCAACGGAGTTTCTTGTTTTCCATTCAGAGATTCTTGTGTCCCAACGGAGTTTCTTGTTTTCCATTCAGAGATTCTTGTGTCCAAACGGAGCTTCTTGTGTCCAAACGAAGGTTCTTGTTTTCCATTCAGAAATTCTTGTGTCCCAAAAGAGATTCTTGTTTTTCATTCAGAGGTTCTTGTTTTCCATTCAGAGGTTCTTGTTTTCCATTCAGAAATTCTTGTGTCCCAACGGAGATTCTTGTTTTCCATTCAGTGGTTCTTGTGCCCCAAAGGAGATTATTATGTCCCTACAGAGATTCTTGTATCCCAACGGAGATTCTTGTTTTCCATTCAGAGATTCTTGTGTTCCAACGGAGGTTCCTGTGTCACATCTGAGGTGCTTGTGTTCCAACTGAGGTTCTTGTGTCCCAACTGAGGTTATTGTGCCCCAACAGAGGTTGTCTGTAGGTAAAAGAAAAATGATACAATTTGACATATTTATGTTGGTTGAAGTTTGTCTTCTGGTGTCAGGTCATCAAAAGAATGATAAACAGAGGGCTGACAGAGAATGATAAACAGAGGACTTACACAGAATCATTAACAGTGGACTGAAAGAGAATGATAAACAGAGGACTGACAGAATGATAAACAGAGGACTGACAGAGAATGATAAACAGGGACTGGCAGAGTATGACAAACAGTTGGCTGACAGCGAATGATAAATAGAGGACTAACCGCGAATGATAAACAGAGGACTGACAGAATGATAAACAGAGGACTGACAGAGTATGATAAAAAAGAGTGCTGGCACTGAATGATAAGCAAGGGACTGGCGTCGAATGATATACAGAGTACTGGGTCTGAATGATAAACAGGGTACTGGCTATGAATGATAAACAGAATACATGTTCTGAATGATAAACACAGTACTGGCTCTGAATGATAAACAGAGTACTGTTTCTGAATGATAAACAGAGTACTAGCTCTGAATAATAAACAGAGGACAGACACAGAATACATTACAGAAACAGAGAGCATTGAAACCAAATGGGAAACAGAGAACATTGAAACCAAATGGGAAACAGAGAGCATTGAAACCAAATGGGAAACAGAGAACATTGAAACCAAATGGGAAACAAAGGGCAGTTAAACTGTAATAAGTGTAAATGATACTGGTGTTGATAAAAAGTAATATGACGGTCGGTGATACGGGTGTGATATAGGAGTGGCAACAAAACAATCACAAGACGTGAAACAACTTATCGTATCAGCTAGTTTTGTCTCCTGGTTGAGTTCAACCCAGCTCCAATGATCAAGAGAATCTTATGTTTCTTTCATCTTCTCATACTTATCTTTGCATTGAGTTACTGAGTTACTGACTTATTGAGTTATTGAGTTATTGAGTTATTGAGCTATTGAGTTATTGATTTATCGTGCTATTGAGCTATTGAGTTATTGAGCTATTGAGTTATTGAGTTAATGAGTTACTGAATTATTGAGTTATTGATTTATTGAGTTATTGAGTTATTGAGTTATTCAGTTAATGAATTTTTGAGTTATTTAGTTAATGAGTTATTGTGTTATTGAGCTATTGAGTTATTGTGTTATTGAGCTATTGAGTGTTTTGTTATTGAGTTATTGATTTAATGAGTTATTGAGTTACTGAGTTATTGAGATCCCCTCCTCAGCAAGCCCGCAGCGTCCAGCTACTAACGACTCCAAATGGAAGCAGTGTGAGTTGTACTCCTGGGTTAGAAAAATAAACCTCCGCGATTGACCCAGCCGCTGGCAGAATTGGGTGCCAGGGTAGTACTCTGGGAAGGTGAGGAATGCCACCTCGCATCGCGAGTTTCAATGCTTGAGGCGACACTATCCAGAAGTCTTCAAACACTTCTGAATAGGCGGGCGAGTACATATTGGTGAAAACTCGATATGCCAATTCAAGTCTCGTACTTTTTACCTTGACTTTTATGTGCGCGGACTCGTTCAGTATTCATTCTGGCCACAGCGCTGTACACAGGGAAGACATTTATTATTATTATTATTTTTGATTTCTCAACCTAGTTAGAAACTAATTTGTTTTCTATACTTCATTATTAGTTAGCTATGCATGGCTAATTTTATTTACTTATGTGTATGTGGTTTGTTCCTGCTGAAGGTCTGTTTATCCGAAACGTCATTCGATTATGTCGTCCATTAATTACATTAATCTATATATCTATTGATCTTTCGAGCCGTAGCCGGCCCATAGGGCGTAACCAAACAATTTTTTCCTATTTTATTTTGTTTCTCCAAAGTTATCCCCTCCACTCCTGTCTCATCTATCTATCTATCTATCTATCTATCTATCTATCTATCTATCTATCTATCTATCTATCTATCTATCTATCTATCTATCTATCTATCTATCTATCTATCTATCTATCTATCTATCTATCTATCTATCTATCTATCTATCTATCTATCTATCTATCTATCTACCTACCTACCTACCTACCTACCTACCTACCTACCTACCTACCTACCTACCTACCTACCTACCTACCTATCTATCTATCTATCTATCTATCTATCTATCTATCTATCTATCTATCTATCTATCTATCTATCTATCTATCTATCTATCTATCTATCTATCTATCTATCTATCTATCTATCTATCTATCTATCTATCTATCTATCTTCCGTTCACCCGAAGTATTGTCTATATCTGCAATGTCGGTTCCTGTATAAATTTTACTGTCTTTTGTAATTCTTGCAGCGGCCCATATAGTTTTATCTGTAGTGTTGCATCTAAGGGCCAATGGATTTTCCTCAGTCTACTATATTCTGTTCAATCTTGAAGTATGTGTTCAGCAGTCTGAGGCGCCTGTCCACATGTACAAGTGGTTGAGGTGCCGACCTTGATTAAACCAGAGCATTACACAAACTTATCAACAGTTTCCAGCCAAAATAAGCAAAATGGCATCGCTCTGCTTCAGGCCCGCATTTCCCAGAAACTTTCTTGCGAAGTTCTCGCTCTAAATAATGGCTGCCAGTTACAATTGCCCTCGATCGAGCCTCGTTATCTGCCCGCATGTTTTTGCATTTTCAAAGAACAATGTTTTCATAGTGACTTCCCCTTCTTGTGTACCAACCGCGCTGCCTGAATACTCAGTTTGCAAAACACTCACTGATCCTCCTGCGGTAAAAGTAAATGCAGAGATTGATAAAGGGGAAAGTTCCAGGCATTTAACCAACAGTAATCCCTAGATAATTCTTATTATGTCCCTGTGGAGCATAGTTCTTCAACAAAAACTTTCAGCTCCCTGTGGACCATAGGTCTTCAACAAACACTTTCAGCTCCCTGTGGACCATAGGTCTTCAACAAACACTTTCAGTTCCCTGTGGAGCATAGGTCTTCAACATAAAACTTTCAGCTGCCTGTGGAGCATAGTTCTTCAACAAACACTTTCAGCTCCCTGTGGACCATAGGTCTTCAACAAACACTTTCAGCTCCCTGTGGAGCATAGGTCTTCAACAAACACTTTCAGCTCCCTGTGGAGCATAGGTCATCAACATAAAACTTTCAGCTCCCTGTGGAGCATAGGTCTTCAACAAACACTTTCAACTCCCTGTGGAGCATAGGTCTTCAACAAACACTTTCAACTCCCTGTGGAGCATAGGTCTTCAACAAACACTTTCAACTCCCTGTGGAGCATAGGTCTTCAACAAACACTTTCAACTCCCTGTAGAGCATAGGTCTTCAACAAACACTTTCAACTCCCTGTAGAGCATAGGTCTTCAACAAACACTTTCAACTCCCTGTGGAGCATAGGTCTTCAACAAACACTTTCAACTCCCTGTAGGGCATAGGTCTTCAACAAACACTTTCAACTCCCTGTAGAGCATAGGTCTTCAACAAACACTTTCAGCTCCCTGTGAAGCATAGGTCTTCAACAAATACTTTCAGTTCCCTGTGGAGCATAGGTCTTCAATAAACACTTTCCAAGTCGTTCTGTTTCTTGCCATTCTTTTAAGATCGTTCCATGTCTTCCCCATCATCTTCATCTCTGCTTCGATCTGTCCTCTCCAAGAATTCCTTGGTTTTCCTCTTTTGTCTTTTTCCCTGGGGATTCCAAAAAAGGGCCTGTTGTGTAATACTCTCAGTTGCTTTTCTTTGACTTGTCCATGTTTGTGAAGTTTTTATCGGCTTATTTTTTAACAGTACGAGATAGCCAGTCCCATGTCCAACCTTCCCTGGAAACGTTTTCTATTCCGCCCAACTGGAAGATTATTTTCTTTCATCATCATGTGCCATACCGTTGGCGTAGGTGATCATGTCCCTCCACAATCTTCTATCTACAGTGCATCGTATCAGTTCTGTTGTTGACTGTTTTCCATGCCATGACACCAAGCTATCCAGTATTTTCTCTTTTTGTCGCCCGCGATCTCTCTTTACTTTTATTTTGCCAGTTGTAACCAAGTATTCTAACTTTCCTATTCTCATGATGTTGCCGAAAAATGTTGATTGTTTCTTTCTGATGTTTTTTAGGAGCTGCCTTTTTGTGTTGGCCTCTTCGCGAACTTCCTCATTGGTCTTTTTAGCTGTCCAGGGAACTTTCAACATTCTTCTAAGAAATCCCATCTCTGTGGCCTCTAATAGTCTTTTTATCTGTTTGTGTACTGTCCATGATTCGCTTCCATAGGTCAGAGTTGGTTCTATACAGCACCGATGAACTATCTTTCTCATTTTTATTGACACAGATTTGTTGCATAAGATATTTATCATTTTCTGAAATGCTATTTTGGCCTGAGCTATTCTGCTTTTTATTTCTGTGGTGCATCTCCCATCTGATGTTATTATTGCGCCCAAGTATTTGAAACGTTGCACTTGTTTCAGATTTGTCCTGTATATTTTTATGCTACATGATGGTGATGATTGTTTCTTCGATATAACCATTACTTGTGTCTTCTTACTATTCAGACTGCGACCTTTCTTGTTACTCTCTTCCACTATTATGTCTATTATTTCTTGTAGTTCATTCTTTGTCTCTGCTATTATTTTCATTACTTGTTGTTAAATGGGCGTTAGGAGGCAAAGTCGGTCACAGCACCAGAGCTGGAAGTTGTCAGTGACCCACAACTGATGTCTTGAGCCAAGATCGGCGAATCTAAACAAGACAAACCCTACTCCATCTCTCCGTGGTGCCTCCAGTAACAGACTAACTTGTCTAGTCTGGCCAAGCGAGTAGAGATCAAAGAGGGAAGACAACCCGGTACTTAAAAATAACATGCTGAAGTCGGATGTGTTGGGCCTAAAGGCGGAAATATCAGTTTTAGTGAAAACCACAACACAGTGCAGACACGCCCACTTAACGGCCTCTTAAGGGCGGATGATGAAAAGGTGTATTCCTTTAGTCATCAGGCTAAGGCGAGCAAATATAATGACGTAACAGTAGAAAGTGTCATGTGACGTGCACTAATTTTGCAATGAGAAGTCAGAAGTAATGAACACTGAAAGTAATCAACACTGAAAGTATTGAACACTGAAAGTAATCAACACTGAAAGTAATGAACACTGAATGTAATCAACACTGAAAGTATTGAACACTGAAAGTAATGAACACTGAATGTAATCAACACTGAAAGTAATGAACACGGAATGTAATCAACACTGAACGTATTGAACACTGAATGTAATGAACACTGAAAGTAATGAACACTGAAAGTAATCATCACTGAAAGTAATGAACACTGAAAGTAATCAACACTGAAAGTAATGAACACTGAATGTAATGAACACTGAAAGTAATGAACACTGAAAGTAATTAACACTGAAAGTAATGAACACCGAATGTAACCAACACTGAAAGTAATGAACACTGAAAGTAATGAACACTGAAAGTAATTAACACTGAAAGTAATGAACACCGAATGTAACCAACACTGAAAGTAATGAACACTGAATATAATCAACACTGAAAGTAATGAACACTGAATGTAATCAACACTGAATGTAATCAACTGAGAATGTAATTAAGACTGAAAGTAATCAACACTGAAAGTTATCAACTGAGAATGAGAAAGTAATTAACACTGAAAGTAATCAACATTGAATGTAATCAACATTGAAAGTAATAAACTGAGAAAGTAATTAACACTGAAAGTGATTAACATTGAAAGTAATAAACTGTGAAAGTAGTCAATTGTGAACGTAATCAACACTGAAAATAATCAACACTGCAACCTAGCAGCAACATTATGAGAATAGGTGGCCAGTGCTTCTACTCAGGTAAACATTTTTTATTTAGTGTAGTTGAAAACCCACGTTCACGCCATCGCAGTCCTCACACCTCTACTGATGCTCTCCTCGACGTTAAATTGCCGTTCCGGCTGTCTATTCGCATTAACACAGGCTGCATTAATTTGCATCTTTCGACCCAACACATCCGACTTTAGCAAGGTATTTTTGGGGGGCTTTCTGGACGTCTTTTTTTTAGCGACGAACGACGGACAGCTGTAGCCGTTCGGGGGGACACAGAAGGAGGAACGACGGACAGCTGTAGCCGTTCGGGGGGACACAGAAGGAGGAACGACGGACAGCTGTAGCCGTTCGGGGGGACACAGAAGGAGGAACGACGGACAGCTGTAGCCGTTCGGGGGGACACAGAAGGAGGAACGACGGACAGCTGTAGCCGTTCGGGGGGACACAGAAGGAGGAACGACGGACAGCTGTAGCCGTTCGGGGGGACACAGAAGGAGGAACGACGGACAGCTGTAGCCGTTCGGGGGGACACAGAAGGAGGAACGACGGACAGCTGTAGCCGTTCGGGGGGGACACAGAAGGAGGAACGACGGACAGCTGTAGCCGTTCGGGGGGACACAGAAGGAGGAACGACGGACAGCTGTAGCCGTTCGGGGGGACACAGAAGGAGGAACGACGGACAGCTGTAGCCGTTCGGGGGGACACAGAAGGAGGAACGACGGACAGCTGTAGCCGTTCGGGGGGACACAGAAGGAGGAACGACGGACAGCTGTAGCCGTTCGGGGGGACACAGAAGGAGGAACGACGGACAGCTGTAGCCGTTCGGGGGGACACAGAAGGAGGAATCTTGCATTCTGATATTGGGAGATGGCTGTCACCGAATACCTGACTCACCTGTCCCATATAGAACCGGTATCGAAATCAGGTACTTAATTTTCTTAATAAATTCAAATAAGGTTTCACTCATGCAAATTGCATGTAACATTAGAAGCTATGTGACTACATTCGCTTTTAGCTTCAGTATAGAATTGATTTTGAAGTGTGTGTGTGTGCTCGTACAAGGAGACGAGTAACTGACACACGCACACGCACCGCCACGCTACAGTTGACAGAGATTTAACACTTAATTCGTGCTTCTTGTCATGTGGAGAGTTTGTGTTGCAATCTCAGTAGTGGGTCTGTGATCCCTTCACAAAGAAGTGTGAATATATTACAACAGAAATGCTACTTAGAGCCAGGTAGTTTACGAGAGCCGTTCCTGGAATGTGAATGTTCTTGTCTTGTTGCCATTTGTAATATGTTTACGTTGAATTTATCTCAAAGATTGTGGAGTTTATATTTTACTGTGATCTATTTATCTCGGCTGTTG
Organism: Megaustenia siamemsis; assembly: GCA_032433765.1. Classification (NCBI taxonomy): domain Eukaryota; kingdom Metazoa; phylum Mollusca; class Gastropoda; order Stylommatophora; family Ariophantidae; genus Megaustenia; species Megaustenia siamemsis. The sequence goes on from JAVIAB010000105.1 coordinate 4,193,119, forward strand.
TAGATTTATATTTTACTGTGATCTATTTATCTCGGCGCTTAGATATATATTTTACTTTGATCTATTTATCTCGGCGGCTGTAGATTTATATTTTACTGTGATCTATTTATCTCGGTTGTTGTAGATTTATATTTTACTGTGATCTATTTATCTCGGCGCTGTAGATATATATTTTACTTTGATCTATTTATCTCGGCGGCTGTAGATTTATATTTTACTTTGATCTATTTATCTCGGTTGTTGTAGATTTATATTTTTCTGTGATCTATTTATCTCGGCGGCTGCAGATATATATTTTACTTTGATCTATTTATCTCGGCGGCTGTAGATATATATTTTACTTTGATCTATTTATCTCGGCCGTTGTAGATTTATATTTTATTTTGATCTATTTATCTCGGCAGTTGTAGATTTATATTTTACATTGATCTATTTACTTCCGCGATTCTGAAGTTATATTTTACTTTGATCTATTTATCTCAGTGATTGTGAAGTTATATTTTTCTGTGATCTATTTATCTCGGCGGCTGTGGATATATATTTTACTTTGATCTATTTATCTCGGCGGCTGTAGATTTATATTTTACTTTGATCTAGTTATCTCGGCGGCTGTAGATTTATATTTTACTTTTATCTGTTTATCTCGGCTGTTATAGATATATATTTTACTTTGATCTATTTATCTCGGCGGCTGTAGATATATATTTTACTTTGATCTATTTATCTCGGCGGCTGTAGATATATATTTTACTTTGATCTATTTATCTCGGCCGTTGTAGATTTATATTTTATTTTGATCTATTTATCTCGGCAGTTGTAGATTTATATTTTACATTGATCTATTTACTTCCGCGATTCTGAAGTTATATTTTACTTTGATCTATTTATCTCAGTGATTGTGAAGTTATATTTTACTTTGATTTATTTATCTCAGTGATTGTGAAGTTATATTTTTCTTTGATTTATTTATCTCAGTGATTGTGAAGTTATATTTTACTTTGATTTATTTATCTTAGTGATTGTGAAGTTATAATTTACTTTGATTTATTTATCTCAGTGATTGTGAAGTTGTATTTATCTGGCACTGACATTTCTTGGAGACAACTTTTAAGAATATTGGAGCCCCTGGACTGTTCCGCTGAATGTTGTTACATTGAGAAATAGCCAAATATACATTTTTTTTCAATGGAGGGTATTTAGAACCATATCTAACCAAGACATGTTCAAATTCCGTGCTGAGGACATCATGGCAAACGTCAGAAACAATGACAGATTTGTGTAGTTTGACCCTTTCGCAATAAATGGCAACATAATTCCAGAACTCAGATATGCCGATGACGCAGTCATCCTCTCAAACAGTGGAAAAGGATTAAAAGAGATAATTGAGTGTGTGAGAAAAAACAAAGTGGATAACAAAACCTCTATCTGAAGATAGAGAAAACTCAGATAATGTTGTATGACATGTGTGGTGGGTCAGTGGATGGTCAGTGGATGTGTGGTGGGTCAGTGAATGTGTGGTGGGTCAGCGGATGGTCAATGAATGTGTGGTGGGTCAGTGAATGTGTGGTGAGTCAGTGTTTGTGCGGTGGGTCAGTGGATGTGTGGTGGGTCAGTGGATGGTCAGTGGATGTGTGGTTGGTCAGTGAATGTGTGATGGGTCAGCAGGTGCTGGTGGGTCATAGGATGTGTGGTGGGACAGTGGATGTGTGGTGGGTCAGTGTTTGTGTGGTGGGTCAGTGGATGTGTCGTGGGTCAGTGGATGAGTAGTGGGTCAGTGGATGTGTAGGAAGTTCAGTGGATGTGTGGTGGTTCAGTGGTTGTGTGGTGGGTCATTGGATGTGTGGTGGGTAGGTGGATGTGTGGTGGGTTAGTGGATTTGTGGTGGGTCAGTGGATATGTGGTGGGTCAGTGGATGTATGGTGGGTTAGTGGATGTGTGGTGAGTCAGTGGATGTGTGGTGAGTCAGTTGATGTGTGGTAAGTCAGTGGATGCTTGGTGGATCAGTGGATGTGTGGTAAGTCAGTGGATGCTTGGTGGATCAGTGAATGTGTGGTGGGCCGGTGGGCCGGCGAATATGTGTGGTGGGTTTGCGAGGTCGGATGTATGGTGGTTCAATTGATGTGTAGTGGTTCAGTGTATGTGTGGTGGGTCAATGGATGTGTGGTGGGTCAGTGGATATGCGGTGAGTCAGTGGGTGTATGTTAGGTCAGTGTATGTGTGGTGGGTCAGTGGATGTGTGGTGGATCAGTGGACGTGTGGTGAGTCAGTGAATTGTGGTAGGTCAGTGGATGTGTGGTGGGGTAGTGGATGTGTGGTGAGTCAGTGGATGAGTGATGGGTCAGTGAATTGTGGTGGGTCAGTGGATGTGTGGTGGGTCAGTGGATATGTGGTGGGTCAGTGAATATGTGTGGTGGGTTAGCGAGGTCTGATGTATAGTAGGTCAGTGGATTTGTGGTCCTCATTGGATGTGTGGTGGGTCAGTGGATGTGTGGTGGGTTAGTGGATGTGTGGTGAGTCAGTGAATGTGTGGTGAGTCAGTGGATATGTGGCAGGTCAGTGGATGTGTAGTGGATCAGTGGATGTGTGGCAGGTCAGTGGATGTGTGGTGAGTCAGTGAATGTGTGGTAGATCAGTGGATGTGTGGAGGGTCAGTGGACGTGTGGTAGGTCAGTAGATGTGTGATGGGTCAGTGGATGTGTGGTAGGTCAGTGGATGTTTGGTGGGTCAGTGGATGTGTGGTGGGTCAGTGGAAGTTTGGTAGGTCAGTGGATGAGTGGTAGATCAGTGGATGTGTGGTGGGTCAGTGGATGTGTGGTGGGTCAGTGGATGTGTGGTGGGTTAGTGGATGTGTGGTGGGTTAGTGGATGTGTTGTGGGTAGGTGGATGAGTGGTGGGTCAGTGGATGTGTGGTGGTTCTGTGGATTTGTGGTGGGACAGTGGATGCGTGGTGGGTCAGTGGATGTGTGGTGGGTTAGTGGATGTGTGGTGGGTCAGTGAATGTGTGGTGGGTTAGTGGATGTGTGGTGGGTTAGTGGATGTGTGGTGGGTTAGTGGATGTATAGTAGGTCAGTGTATGTGTGATAGGTTAGTGGATGTGTGGTGGGTTAGCGAGGACAGATGTGTAGCGGGTCAGTAGATGTGTGGTGAGTCAGTGAATGTGTGCTGGGTTAGCGTAGTAGGATGTGTGGTGTGTCAGTAGATGTGTGGTAGGTCAGTGGACGTGTGGTAGGTCATTGGATGTATGGTGGTTCAGTGCATGTGTTGTGGGTTATCGAGGTTTGACGTGTGGTGGGTCAGTGGATGTGTGGTGGGACAGTGGATGTGTGGTGGATCAGTGGATGTGTGGTGGAATAGCGAGGTCGGATGTGTGGTAGTCAGTGGATGTGTGGTGGGTCAGTGGATGTGTGATGGTTTAGTGAATGTGTGGTGGGTTAGCGAGGTCGGATGTGTGGTGGGTCAGTGAATGTGTGGTGGATTAGTGGATGTGTGATGGATCAGTGAATGTGTGGTGGGTCAGTGAATGTATGGTGGGATAGCGAGGTCGGATGTGTGGTAGTCAGTGGATGTGTGGTGGGTCAGTGGATGTATGGTAGGTCAGTGTATGTGTGTTAGGTCAGTGGATGTGTGGTGGGTTAGCGAGGATAGATGTGTAGTGGGTCAGTAAATGTGTGGTGAGTCATTGGATGTGTGGTGGGTTAGCGTGGTAGGATGTGTGGTGTGTCAGTAGATGTGTGGTAGGTCATTGGATGTATGGTGGTTCAGTGGATGTGTTGTGGGTTAACGAGGTTTGATGTGTGGTGGGTCAGTGGATGTGTGGTGGGTAAGTGGATGTGTGGTGGATAAGTGGATGTATGGTGGGTCAGTGAATGTGTGGTGGATCAGTAATTTGGTGGGTCAGGAGATGGTTGGTGGGTCAGTAGATATTTCGTGGGTCAGTAGATGTGTGGTGGGTCAGTAGATGTGTGGTGAGTCAGTGGATGTGTGGTAAGTCAGTGGATGTGTAGTAGGTCAGTAGAAATGTGGTGAGTCAGTGGATATGTGGTAGGTCAGTGGATTTGTGGTGGGTCAGTGGATTTGTGGTGGGTCAGTGGATGTTTAGTGGGACAACTTCCAGTTGATTTTCATGAAGAATGTACAGTAAAGAGGAGTAGACAGCCGCAGAAATATAAGAATTAAAGAGAAGAGAGACAACAGCAGACAGATAAGAAGTAAAGGGAAGAGAGACAACAGCAGACAGATAAGAAGTAAAGAGAAGAGAGACAACACCAGAAAGATAAGAAGTAAAGAGAAGAGAGACAACATCAGAAAGATAAGAAGTAAAGAGAAGAGAGACAACAGCAGACAGATAAGAAGTAAAGAGAAGAGAGACAACAGCAGAAAGATAAGAAGTAAAGAGAAGAGAGACAACACCAGAAAGATAAGAAGTAAAGAGAAGAGAGACAACACCAGAAAGATAAGAAGTAAAGAGAAGAGAGACAACATCAGAAAGATAAGAAGTAAAGAGAAGAGAGACAGCAGCAGAAAGATAAGAAGTAAAGAGAAGAGAGACAACATCAGAAAGATAAGAAGTAAAGAGAAAAGAGACAGCAGCAGAAAGATAAGAATTAAAGAGAAGAGAGACAACAACAGAAAGATAAGAAGTAAAGAGAAGAGAGGCAACAACAGAAGAAAAACAAGTAGAAGAATTAGCAAAATAAGAAGTTGAAAAAATGTAAGGAAATGTTGTAGCAGAAGAAAAAAGTATTAAAAAAGAAAGACGAACAAGTACAAGATGAAGCATCAGAAAGAAAAGCAGAAATAACAGAAGAAGAAAAAGTAGGAGAAAAAAGAAATAGGAAACATTTAAAATAAAGAGAAAAATAGCAGAAAGAAATGCAAAAGGAATTTGTATTTTTTTTTCTCGTTTTCCAGCTTCCACCTCTGGTAAGTCCCTAAATACTAGGAATTGAATATTGCGTTTTAGTTTATTTTTCCCAGGCAGTCGTGTGAACAGGGGGGGGGGGGGGGGGGTCCCTCGCCGTACAGGCAGATAACTCCGTCTTCGGAGGTACTCATATTTTTTTTCCCGTTCATGAGTAATTGAGGTTTCAAGTCGGGCCTCGCTGCTGAGACCAGGGGTGGTTGTCGCAGAGAGAAGTCATAAATAAAAATCCCAACCGGTGTAGCCGGGATTTGAACCCCTCTCTGTGTCTCAAGGCAGGCGTCTTGCCTTGAGACCAACTAGTCTCCCCTCGACCTCCACCCCCCCCCCCAAAAAAAAATCTTCTTCTTCTGTCCTTCCTCATCTGCCTTTCAGCGTCGAGGGGAGATATAATTTGCGGTCTTTTGCTCTTCTGTTCGTCTCTGCTGTTGTTATGTTTCCTAGTGCTTCTAATATACCATCGACCCATCTTTTACGTGGTCGACCCTTGGGTCTGGTGTTCTCACAACGTTTGTTGAAGACTCGTTGTGTTGTGTTTTGATCTTTCTGCCTTGTCACGTGGCCAAACCATTTTATCTGTTCTTTCCTTATATATTCTATGGTGTGGGCTATTCCTAGCTTTTTTCTCAGTTCTTCATTTCTGATCTTATCTCTCAGACTGTTTCCTGTCATTCGTCTAACACATTTCATCAGTAGAGATTATTTTTCTTATTGTTCTTCCATCTAGGGTCCAGGTCTGGCATTGGTAGCACAACGTTGGGATGAAGATTGTATTGTAGAGTGCCCGTTTTGCCTCCAGAGTTATTTCCTTGTTGGACAATAGTGGTGATAGCTGACCAATGATTTGACAAGCTTTGTTGCATCTTGATTCTATCTCTGCTGTTTGAGAATTGTCGTTTGTCATTAGACTTCCTAGGTATTTGAATTCCTCTACTTGTTTTAGTTGTCTGCCGTCTATAGTTAAACAAATAATAAATAAATATATATAGCAACAATTTTAAATGGTGAGAAAATTAGCAGAAAGAGAAATACAACAGGATTTAGCACAAAGTAATCAAGAAAAATCAGTGAAAGAAGATGATGATGATGATGATGATATGGTCAAACAAGAAGTGACACACAAACAGGAAGTGACAAACATACAAGAAGTAACACACAAACAAAGAAGTGACAGACACACAAGAAGTGACAGACAAAAGAAGAAGTGACAAAAAAGAAGTAGTAGACACACCAAAAAGTGATAGAAAAAAAGAAGTAGCAGACAAATAAGTAGTAACAGACAGACATGAAGTAGGAAACAAAGAGTGACAGACAGACAAGAAGTAGGAAACAAAGAGTAACAGACAGACATGAAGTAGGAAACAAAGAGTAACAGACAGACAAGAAGTAGGAAACAAAGAGTAACAGACAGACATGAAGTAGGAAACAAAGAGTAACAGACAGACAAGAAGTAGGAAACAAAGAGTAACAGACATACAAGAAGTAGGAAACAAAGAGTAACAGACATACAAGAAGTAGGAAACAAAGAGTGACAGACATACAAGAAGTAGGAAACAAAGAGTGACAGACATACAAGAAGTAGGAAACAAAGAGTGACAGACATACAAGAAGTAGGAAACAAAGAGTGACAGACATACAAGAAGTAGGAAACAAAGAGTGACAGACATACAAGAAGTAGGAAACAAAGAGTGACAGACATACAAGAAGTAGGAAACAAAGAGTGACAGACATACAAGAAGTAGGAAACAAAGAGTAACAGACAGACATGAAGTAGGAAACAAAGAGTAACAGACAGACATGAAGTAGGAAACAAAGAGTAACAGACAGACATGAAGTAGGAAACAAAGAGTAACAGACAGACATGAAGTAGGAAACAAAGAGTAACAGACAGACATGAAGTAGGAAACAAAGAGTAACAGACATACAAGAAGTAGGAAACAAAGAGTAACAGACAGACATGAAGTAGGAAACAAAGAGTAACAGACAGACATGAAGTAGGAAACAAAGAGTAACAGACAGACATGAAGTAGGAAACAAAGAGTGACAGACATACAAGAAGTAGGAAACAAAGAGTAACAGACAGACATGAAGTAGGAAACAAAGAGTGACAGACATACAAGAAGTAGGAAACAAAGAGTGACAGACATACAAGAAGTAGGAAACAAAGAGTAACAGACAGACAAGAAGTATGAAACAAAGAGTAACAGACATACAAGAAGTAGGAAACAAAGAGTAACAGACATACAAGAAGTAGGAAACAAAGAGTAACAGACATTCAAGAAGTAGGAAACAAAGAGTAACAGACATACAAGAAGTAGGAAACAAAGAGTAACAGACATACAAGAAGTAGGAAACAAAGAGTAACAGACAGACATGAAGTAGGAAACAAAGAGTAACAGACATACAAGAAGTAGGAAACAAAGAGTAACAGACAGACATGAAGTAGGAAACAAAGAGTAACAGACATACAAGAAGTAGCAAACAAAAAGTGACAGACAGACAAGAAGTAGGAAACAAAGAGTAACAGACATACATGAAGTAGGAAACAAAGAGTAACAGACAGACAAGAAGTATGAAACAAAGAGTGACAGACAAACAAGAAGTAGGAAACAAGAGTGACAGACAGACAAGAAGTAGGAAACAAAGAGTGACAGACAGACAAGAAGTAGCAAACAAAAAGTGACAGACAGACAAGAAGTAGCAAACAAAAAGTGACAGACAAACAAGAAGTAGGAAACAAAGAGTGACAAACAAGAAGTAGGAAACAAAAAGTGACAGACAGGCAAGAAGTAGGAAACAAAAAGTGACAGACAGACAAGAAGTAGGAAACAAAAAGTGACAGACAGACAAGAAGTAGCAAACAAAAAGTGACAGACAGACAAGAAGTAGCAAACAAAAAGTGACAGACAGGCAAGAAGTAGGAAACAAAAAGTGACAGACAGACAAGAAGTAGGAAACAAAGAGTGACAGACAGACAAGAAGTAGGAAACAAAGAGTGACAGACAAACAAGAAGTAGGAAAGAAAGAGTGACAGACAGACAAGAAGTAGGAAACAAAGAGTGACAGACAAACAAGAAGTCGCAAACAAAAAGTGACAGACAAACAAGAAGTCGCAAACAAAAAGTGACAGACAAACAAGAAGTCGCAAACAAAAAGTGACAGACAAACAAGAAGTCGCAAACAAAAAGTGACAGACAGACAAGAAGTAACAAACAAAAAGTGACAGACAAACAAGAAGTCGCAAACAAAAAGTGACAGACAGACAAGAAGTAGCAAACAAAAAGTGACAGACAAACAAGAAGTCGCAAACAAAAAGTGACAGACAGACAAGAAGTAGGAAACAAAGAGTGACAAACAAGAAGTCGCAAATAAAAAGTGACAGACAAACAAGAAGTCGCAAATAAAAAGTAACAGACAGACAAGAAGTAGGAAACAAAAAGTGACAGACAAACAACAAGTAGCAAACAAAAAGTGACAGACAGACAAAAAGTAGCAAAGAAAAAGTGACAGACAGACAAGAAGTAGCAAACAAAAAGTAACAGACAGACAAGAAGTAGGAAACAAAGAGTGACAGACAAACAAGAAGTCGCATACAAAAAGTGACAGACAAACAAGAAGTCGCAAACAAAAAGTGACAGACAAACAAGAAGTAGGAAACAAAAAGTGACAGACAGACAAGAAGTAGCAAACAAAAAGTGACAGACAAACAAGAAGTAGGAAACAAAGAGTGACAGACAGACAAGAAGTAGGAAACAAAGAGTGACAGACAAACAAGAAGTAGGAAACAAAGAGTGACAGACAAACAAGAAGTCGCAAACAAAAAATGACAGCCAAACAAGAAGTCGCAAACAAAAAGTGACAGAGAGACAAGAAGTAGCAAACAAAAAGTGACAGACAGACAAGAAGTAGCAATCAAAAATTGACAGACAAACAAGAAGTAGCAAACAAAAAGTGACAGACAAACAAGAAGTAGGAAACAAAAAGTGACAGACAAACAAGAAGTAGGAAACAAAGAGTGACAGACAAACAAGAAGTCGCAAACAAAAAGTGACAGACAGACAAGAAGTAGGAAACAAAGAGTGACAGACAAACAAAAAGTCGCAAATAAAAAGTGACAGACAAACAAGAAGTAGCAAAAAAAAGTGACAGACAGAAAAGAAGTAGGAAAAAAAAGTGACAGACAAACAAGAAGTAGCAAAAAAAAAGTGACAGACAGACAAGAAGTAGCAAACCAAAAGTGACAGACAGACAGACAAGAAGTAGCAAAAAAAAAGTGACAGACAGACAAGAAGTAGCAAAGAAAAAGTGACAGACAAACAAGAAGTAGCAAAAAAAAGTGACAGACAGACAAGAAGTAGGAAACAAAAAGTGACAGACAGACAAGAAGTAGCAAACAAAAAGTGACAGACAAACAAGAAGTAGGAAACAAAAAGTGACAGACAGACAAGAAATAGGAAAGAAAGAGTGACAGACAGACAAGAAGTAGGAAAGAAAAAGTGACAGACAGACAAGAAGTAGGAAACAAAAAGTGACAGACAGACAGAAAGTAGCTAACAAAAAGTGACAGACAGACAAGAAGTAGCAAACAAAAAGTGACAGACAAACAAGAAGTAGGAAACAAAAAGTGACAGACAGACAAGAAGTAGGAAACAAAAAGTAACAGACAGACAAGAAGTAGCAAACAAAAAGTGACAGACAGACAAGAAATAGCAAACAAAAAGTGACAGACAGACAAGAAGTAGCAAACAAAAAGTGACAGACAGACATGAAGTAGCAAACAAAAAGTAACAGACAGACAAGAAGTAGCAAACAAAAAGTGACAGACAGACAAGAAATAGCAAACAAAAAGTGACAGACAGACAAGAAATAGCAAACAAAAAGTGACAGACAGACAAGAAGTAGCAAACAAAAAGTGACAGACAGACATGAAGTAGCAAACAAAAAGTAACAGACAGACAAGAAGTAGCAAACAAAAAGTGACAGACAGACAAGAAATAGCAAACAAAAAGTGACAGACAGACAAGAAGTAGCAAACAAAAAGTGACAGACAGACATGAAGTAGCAAACAAAAAGTGACAGACAGACAAGAAGTAGCAAACAAAAAGTGACAGACAAACAAGAAGTAGGAAACAAAAAGTGACAGACAGACAAGAATAAGGAAAGAAAGAGTGACAGACAGACAAGAAGTAGAAAAGAAAAAGTGACAGACAGACAAGAAGTAGGAAACAAAAAGTGACAGACAGACAAGAAGTAGCAAACAAAAAGTGACAGACAGACAAAAAGTAGCAAACAAAAAGTAACAGACAGACAAGAAGTAGCAAACAAAAAGTGACAGACAGACTAGAAGTAGCAAACAAAAAGTGACAGACAGACAAGAAGTAGCAAACAAAGAGTGACAGATAGACAAGAAGTAGCAAACAAAAAGTGACAGACAGACAAGAAGTAGCAAACAAAAAGTGACAGACAGACAAGAAGTAGGAAACAAAAAGTGACAGACAGAAAAGAAGTCGCAAACAAAAAGTGACAGACAGACATGAAGTAGCAAACAAAAAGTGACAGACAAACAAGAAGTAGGAAACAAAAAGTGACAGACAGACAAGAAGTAGGAAACAAAAAGTAACAGACAGACAAGAAGTAGGAAACAAAAAGTTACAGACAGAAAAGAAGTAGGAAACAAAAAGTGACAGACAGGCAAGAAGTAGGAAAGAAAAGTGACAGACAGACAAGAAGTAGCAAAGAAAAAGTGACAGACAAACAAGAAGTAGGAAACAAAAAGTAACAGACAAACAAGAAGTAGCAAACAAAAAGTAACAGACAGAAAGAAAGTCGCAAACAAAAAGTGACAGACAAACAAGAAGTAGGAAACAAAAAGTAACAGACAAACAAGAAGTAGGAAACAAAAAGTAACAGACAAACAAGAAGTAGCAAACAAAAAGTGACAGACAAACAAGAAGTAGCAATTAAAAAGTAAAAGACAAACAAGAAGTAGGAAACAAAAAGTAACAGACAAACAAGAAGTAGGAAACAATAAGTAACAGACAGACAAGAAGTAGGAAACAAAAAGTGCCAGAAAGACAAGAAGTAGCAAACAAAAAGTGACAGACAGACAGGAAGTCGCAAACAAAAAGTGACAGACAAACAAGAAGTAGGAAACAAAAAGTAACAGACAAACAAGAAGTAGGAAACAAAAAGTAACAGACAAACAAGAAGTAGGAAACAAAGAGTGACAGACAAACAAGAAGTAGGAAACAAAAAGTAACAGACAAACAAGAAGTAGCAAACAAAAAGTGACAGACAAACAAGAAGTAGCAATTAAAATGTAACAGACAAACAAGAAGTAGGAAACAAAAAGTAACAGACAAACAAGAAGTAGGAAACAATAAGTAACAGACAGACAAGAAGTAGGAAACAAAAAGTGCCAGACAGACAAGAAGTAGCAAACAAAAAGTGACAGACAAACAAGAAGTAGCAAACAAAATGTGACAGACAGACAAAAAGTAGCAAAGAAAAAGTGACAGACAGACAAGAAGTAGCAAACAAAAAGTAACAGACAGACAAGAAGTAGGAAACAAAGAGTGACAGACAAACAAGAAGTCGCAAACAAAAAGTGACAGACAAACAAGAAGTCGCAAACAAAAAGTGACAGACAGACAAGAAGTAGGAAACAAAAAGTGACAGACAAACAAGAAGTAGGAAACAAAGAGTGACAGACAGACAAGAAGTAGGAAACAAAGAGTGACAGACAAACAAGAAGTAGGAAACAAAGAGTGACAGACAAACAAGAAGTCGCAAACAAAAATGACAGACAAACAAGAAGTCGCAAACAAAAAGTGACAGACAGACAAGAAGTAGCAAACAAAAAGTGACAGACAGACAAGAAGTAGCAAACAAAAAGTGACAGACAAACAAGAAGTAGGAAACAAAAAGTGACAGACAAACAAGAAGTAGGAAACAAAGAGTGACAGACAAACAAGAAGTCGCAAACAAAAAGTGACAGACAGACAAGAAATAGGAAAGAAAGAGTGACAGACAGACAAGAAGTAGGAAAGAAAAAGTGACAGACAGACAAGAAGTAGGAAACAAAAAGTGACAGACAGACAGAAAGTAGCAAACAAAAAGTGACAGACAGACAAGAAGTAGCAAACAAAAAGTGACAGACAGACAAAAAGTAGGAAACAAAAAGTGATAGACAGACAAGAAGTAGCAAAGAAAAAGTGACAGACAGACAACAAGTAGGAAACAAAAAGTGACAGACAGACAAGAAGTAGCAAACAAAGAATGACAGACAGACAAGAAGTAGCAAACAAAAAATGACAGACAGACAAGAAGTAGGAAACAAAAAGTGACAGACAGACAAGAAGTAGCAAACAAAAAGTGACAGACAAACAAGAAGTAGGAAACAAAAAGTGACAGACAGACAAGAAGTAGCAAACAAAAAGTAACAGACAGACAAGAAGTAGCAAACAAAAAGTGACAGACAGACAAGAAATAGGAAAGAAAGACTGACAGACAGACAAGAAGTAGGAAAGAAAAAGTAACAGACAGACAAGAAGTAGCAAACAAAATGTAACAGACAGACAAGAAGTAGCAAACAAAAAGTGACAGACAGACAAGAAGTAGCAAACAAAAAGTGACAGACAGACAAGAAGTAGCAAACAAAAAGTGACAGACAGACAAGAAGTCGCAAACAAAAAGTGACAGACAGACATGAAGTAGCAAACAAAAAGTGACAGACAAACAAGAAGTAGGAAACAAAAAGTGACAGACAGACAAGAAGTAGGAAACAAAAAGTAACAGACAGATAAGAAGTAGGAAACAAAAAGTTACAGACAGACAAGAAGTAGGAAACAAAAAGTGACAGACAGGCAAGAAGTAGGAAAGAAAAAATGACAGACAGACAAGAAGTAGCAAAGAAAAAGTGACAGACAAACAAGAAGTAGGAAACAAAATGTAACAGACAAACAAGAAGTAGCAAACAAAAAGTAACAGACAGACAGGAAGTCGCAAACAAAAAGTGACAGACAAACAAGAAGTAGGAAACAAAAAGTAACAGACAAACAAGAAGTAGGAAACAAAAAGTAACAGACAAACAAGAAGTAGGAAACAAAGAGTGACAGACAAACAAGAAGTAGGAAACAAAAAGTAACAGACAAACAAGAAGTAGCAAACAAAAAGTGACAGACAAACAAGAAGTAGCAATTAAAATGTAACAGACAAACAAGAAGTAGGAAACAAAAAGTAACAGACAAACAAGAAGTAGGAAACAATAAGTAACAGACAGACAAGAAGTAGGAAACAAAAAGTGCCAGACAGACAAGAAGTAGCAAACAAAAAGTGACAGACAAACAAGAAGTAGCAAACAAAATGTGACAGACAGACAAAAAGTAGCAAAGAAAAAGTGACAGACAGACAAGAAGTAGCAAACAAAAAGTAACAGACAGACAAGAAGTAGGAAACAAAGAGTGACAGACAAACAAGAAGTCGCAAACAAAAAGTGACAGACAAACAAGAAGTCGCAAACAAAAAGTGACAGACAGACAAGAAGTAGGAAACAAAAAGTGACAGACAAACAAGAAGTAGGAAACAAAGAGTGACAGACAGACAAGAAGTAGGAAACAAAGAGTGACAGACAAACAAGAAGTAGGAAACAAAGAGTGACAGACAAACAAGAAGTCGCAAACAAAAAATGACAGACAAACAAGAAGTCGCAAACAAAAAGTGACAGACAGACAAGAAGTAGCAAACAAAAAGTGACAGACAGACAAGAAGTAGCAAACAAAAAGTGACAGACAAACAAGAAGTAGGAAACAAAAAGTGACAGACAAACAAGAAGTAGGAAACAAAGAGTGACAGACAAACAAGAAGTCGCAAACAAAAAGTGACAGACAGACAAGAAGTAGGAAACAAAGAGTGACAGACAAACAAAAAGTCGCAAATAAAAAGTGACAGACAAACAAGAAGTAGCAAACAAAAAGTGACAGACAAACAAGAAGTAGCAAACAAAAAGTGACAGACAGACAAGAAGTAGGAAACAAAAAGTGACAGACAGACAAGAAGTAGCAAACAAAAAGTGACAGACAGACAAGAAGTAGCAAACAAAAAGTGACAGACAAACAAGAAGTAGGAAACAAAAAGTGACAGACAGACAAGAAGTAGCAAACAAAAAGTGACAGACAGACAAGAAGTAGCAAACAAAAAATGACAGACAGACAAGAAGTAGCAAACAAAAAGTGACAGACAGACAAGAAGTAGCAAACAAAAAGCGACAGACAAACAAGAAGTAGGAAACAAAAAGTGACAGACAGACAAGAAATAGGAAAGAAAGAGTGACAGACAGACAAGAAGTAGGAAAGAAAAAGTGACAGACAGACAAGAAGTAGGAAACAAAAAGTGACAGACAGACAGAAAGTAGCAAACAAAAAGTGACAGACAGACAAGAAGTAGCAAACAAAAAGTGACAGACAGACAAAAAGTAGGAAACAAAAAGTGATAGACAGACAAGAAGTAGCAAAGAAAAAGTGACAGACAGACAACAAGTAGGAAACAAAAAGTGACAGACAGACAAGAAGTAGCAAACAAAGAATGACAGACAGACAAGAAGTAGCAAACAAAAAATGACAGACAGACAAGAAGTAGGAAACAAAAAGTGACAGACAGACAAGAAGTAGCAAACAAAAAGTGACAGACAAACAAGAAGTAGGAAACAAAAAGTGACAGACAGACAAGAAGTAGCAAACAAAAAGTAACAGACAGACAAGAAGTAGCAAACAAAAAGTGACAGACAGACAAGAAATAGGAAAGAAAGACTGACAGACAGACAAGAAGTAGGAAAGAAAAAGTAACAGACAGACAAGAAGTAGCAAACAAAATGTAACAGACAGACAAGAAGTAGCAAACAAAAAGTGACAGACAGACAAGAAGTAGCAAACAAAAAGTGACAGACAGACAAGAAGTAGCAAACAAAAAGTGACAGACAGACAAGAAGTCGCAAACAAAAAGTGACAGACAGACATGAAGTAGCAAACAAAAAGTGACAGACAAACAAGAAGTAGGAAACAAAAAGTGACAGACAGACAAGAAGTAGGAAACAAAAAGTAACAGACAGATAAGAAGTAGGAAACAAAAAGTTACAGACAGACAAGAAGTAGGAAACAAAAAGTGACAGACAGGCAAGAAGTAGGAAAGAAAAAATGACAGACAGACAAGAAGTAGCAAAGAAAAAGTGACAGACAAACAAGAAGTAGGAAACAAAATGTAACAGACAAACAAGAAGTAGCAAACAAAAAGTAACAGACAGACAGGAAGTCGCAAACAAAAAGTGACAGACAAACAAGAAGTAGGAAACAAAAAGTAACAGACAAACAAGAAGTAGGAAACAAAAAGTAACAGACAAACAAGAAGTAGGAAACAAAGAGTGACAGACAAACAAGAAGTAGGAAACAAAAAGTAACAGACAAACAAGAAGTAGCAAACAAAAAGTGACAGACAAACAAGAAGTAGCAATTAAAATGTAACAGACAAACAAGAAGTAGGAAACAAAAAGTAACAGACAAACAAGAAGTAGGAAACAATAAGTAACAGACAGACAAGAAGTAGGAAACAAAAAGTGCCAGACAGACAAGAAGTAGCAAACAAAAAGTGACAGACAAACAAGAAGTAGCAAACAAAATGTGACAGACAGACAAAAAGTAGCAAAGAAAAAGTGACAGACAGACAAGAAGTAGCAAACAAAAAGTAACAGACAGACAAGAAGTAGGAAACAAAGAGTGACAGACAAACAAGAAGTCGCAAACAAAAAGTGACAGACAAACAAGAAGTCGCAAACAAAAAGTGACAGACAGACAAGAAGTAGGAAACAAAAAGTGACAGACAAACAAGAAGTAGGAAACAAAGAGTGACAGACAGACAAGAAGTAGGAAACAAAGAGTGACAGACAAACAAGAAGTAGGAAACAAAGAGTGACAGACAAACAAGAAGTCGCAAACAAAAAATGACAGACAAACAAGAAGTCGCAAACAAAAAGTGACGGACAGACAAGAAGTAGCAAACAAAAAGTGACAGACAGACAAGAAGTAGCAAACAAAAAGTGACAGACAAACAAGAAGTAGGAAACAAAAAGTGACAGACAAACAAGAAGTAGGAAACAAAGAGTGACAGACAAACAAGAAGTCGCAAACAAAAAGTGACAGACAGACAAGAAGTAGGAAACAAAGAGTGACAGACAAACAAAAAGTCGCAAATAAAAAGTGACAGACAAACAAGAAGTAGCAAACAAAAAGTGACAGACAAACAAGAAGTAGCAAACAAAAAGTGACAGACAGACAAGAAGTAGGAAACAAAAAGTGACAGACAGACAAGAAGTAGCAAACAAAAAGTGACAGACAGACAAGAAGTAGCAAACAAAAAGTGACAGACAAACAAGAAGTAGGAAACAAAAAGTGACAGACAGACAAGAAGTAGCAAACAAAAAGTGACAGACAGACAAGAAGTAGCAAACAAAAATGACAGACAGACAAGAAGTAGCAAACAAAAAGTGACAGACAGACAAGAAGTAGCAAACAAAAAGCGACAGACAAACAAGAAGTAGGAAACAAAAAGTGACAGACAGACAAGAAATAGGAAAGAAAGAGTGACAGACAGACAAGAAGTAGGAAAGAAAAAGTGACAGACAGACAAGAAGTAGGAAACAAAAAGTGACAGACAGACAGAAAGTAGCAAACAAAAAGTGACAGACAGACAAGAAGTAGCAAACAAAAAGTGACAGACAGACAAAAAGTAGGAAACAAAAAGTGATAGACAGACAAGAAGTAGCAAAGAAAAAGTGACAGACAGACAACAAGTAGGAAACAAAAAGTGACAGACAGACAAGAAGTAGCAAACAAAGAATGACAGACAGACAAGAAGTAGCAAACAAAAAATGACAGACAGACAAGAAGTAGGAAACAAAAAGTGACAGACAGACAAGAAGTAGCAAACAAAAAGTGACAGACAAACAAGAAGTAGGAAACAAAAAGTGACAGACAGACAAGAAGTAGCAAACAAAAAGTAACAGACAGACAAGAAGTAGCAAACAAAAAGTGACAGACAGACAAGAAATAGGAAAGAAAGACTGACAGACAGACAAGAAGTAGGAAAGAAAAAGTAACAGACAGACAAGAAGTAGCAAACAAAATGTAACAGACAGACAAGAAGTAGCAAACAAAAAGTGACAGACAGACAAGAAGTAGCAAACAAAAAGTGACAGACAGACAAGAAGTAGCAAACAAAAAGTGACAGACAGACAAGAAGTCGCAAACAAAAAGTGACAGACAGACATGAAGTAGCAAACAAAAAGTGACAGACAAACAAGAAGTAGGAAACAAAAAGTGACAGACAGACAAGAAGTAGGAAACAAAAAGTAACAGACAGATAAGAAGTAGGAAACAAAAAGTTACAGACAGACAAGAAGTAGGAAACAAAAAGTGACAGACAGGCAAGAAGTAGGAAAGAAAAAATGACAGACAGACAAGAAGTAGCAAAGAAAAAGTGACAGACAAACAAGAAGTAGGAAACAAAATGTAACAGACAAACAAGAAGTAGCAAACAAAAAGTAACAGACAGACAGGAAGTCGCAAACAAAAAGTGACAGACAAACAAGAAGTAGGAAACAAAAAGTAACAGACAAACAAGAAGTAGGAAACAAAAAGTAACAGACAAACAAGAAGTAGGAAACAAAGAGTGACAGACAAACAAGAAGTAGGAAACAAAAAGTAACAGACAAACAAGAAGTAGCAAACAAAAAGTGACAGACAAACAAGAAGTAGCAATTAAAATGTAACAGACAAACAAGAAGTAGGAAACAAAAAGTAACAGACAAACAAGAAGTAGGAAACAATAAGTAACAGACAGACAAGAAGTAGGAAACAAAAAGTGCCAGACAGACAAGAAGTAGCAAACAAAAAGTGACAGACAAACAAGAAGTAGCAAACAAAATGTGACAGACAGACAAAAAGTAGCAAAGAAAAAGTGACAGACAGACAAGAAGTAGCAAACAAAAAGTAACAGACAGACAAGAAGTAGGAAACAAAGAGTGACAGACAAACAAGAAGTCGCAAACAAAAAGTGACAGACAAACAAGAAGTCGCAAACAAAAAGTGACAGACAGACAAGAAGTAGGAAACAAAAAGTGACAGACAAACAAGAAGTAGGAAACAAAGAGTGACAGACAGACAAGAAGTAGGAAACAAAGAGTGACAGACAAACAAGAAGTAGGAAACAAAGAGTGACAGACAAACAAGAAGTCGCAAACAAAAAATGACAGACAAACAAGAAGTCGCAAACAAAAAGTGACAGACAGACAAGAAGTAGCAAACAAAAAGTGACAGACAGACAAGAAGTAGCAAACAAAAAGTGACAGACAAACAAGAAGTAGGAAACAAAAAGTGACAGACAAACAAGAAGTAGGAAACAAAGAGTGACAGACAAACAAGAAGTCGCAAACAAAAAGTGACAGACAGACAAGAAGTAGGAAACAAAGAGTGACAGACAAACAAAAAGTCGCAAATAAAAAGTGACAGACAAACAAGAAGTAGCAAACAAAAAGTGACAGACAAACAAGAAGTAGCAAACAAAAAGTGACAGACAGACAAGAAGTAGGAAACAAAAAGTGACAGACAGACAAGAAGTAGCAAACAAAAAGTGACAGACAGACAAGAAGTAGCAAACAAAAAGTGACAGACAAACAAGAAGTAGGAAACAAAAAGTGACAGACAGACAAGAAGTAGCAAACAAAAAGTGACAGACAGACAAGAAGTAGCAAACAAAAAATGACAGACAGACAAGAAGTAGCAAACAAAAAGTGACAGACAGACAAGAAGTAGCAAACAAAAAGCGACAGACAAACAAGAAGTAGGAAACAAAAAGTGACAGACAGACAAGAAATAGGAAAGAAAGAGTGACAGACAGACAAGAAGTAGGAAAGAAAAAGTGACAGACAGACAAGAAGTAGGAAACAAAAAGTGACAGACAGACAGAAAGTAGCAAACAAAAAGTGACAGACAGACAAGAAGTAGCAAACAAAAAGTGACAGACAGACAAAAAGTAGGAAACAAAAAGTGATAGACAGACAAGAAGTAGCAAAGAAAAAGTGACAGACAGACAACAAGTAGGAAACAAAAAGTGACAGACAGACAAGAAGTAGCAAACAAAGAATGACAGACAGACAAGAAGTAGCAAACAAAAAATGACAGACAGACAAGAAGTAGGAAACAAAAAGTGACAGACAGACAAGAAGTAGCAAACAAAAAGTGACAGACAAACAAGAAGTAGGAAACAAAAAGTGACAGACAGACAAGAAGTAGCAAACAAAAAGTAACAGACAGACAAGAAGTAGCAAACAAAAAGTGACAGACAGACAAGAAATAGGAAAGAAAGACTGACAGACAGACAAGAAGTAGGAAAGAAAAAGTAACAGACAGACAAGAAGTAGCAAACAAAATGTAACAGACAGACAAGAAGTAGCAAACAAAAAGTGACAGACAGACAAGAAGTAGCAAACAAAAAGTGACAGACAGACAAGAAGTAGCAAACAAAAAGTGACAGACAGACAAGAAGTCGCAAACAAAAAGTGACAGACAGACATGAAGTAGCAAACAAAAAGTGACAGACAAACAAGAAGTAGGAAACAAAAAGTGACAGACAGACAAGAAGTAGGAAACAAAAAGTAACAGACAGATAAGAAGTAGGAAACAAAAAGTTACAGACAGACAAGAAGTAGGAAACAAAAAGTGACAGACAGGCAAGAAGTAGGAAAGAAAAAATGACAGACAGACAAGAAGTAGCAAAGAAAAAGTGACAGACAAACAAGAAGTAGGAAACAAAATGTAACAGACAAACAAGAAGTAGCAAACAAAAAGTAACAGACAGACAGGAAGTCGCAAACAAAAAGTGACAGACAAACAAGAAGTAGGAAACAAAAAGTAACAGACAAACAAGAAGTAGGAAACAAAAAGTAACAGACAAACAAGAAGTAGGAAACAAAGAGTGACAGACAAACAAGAAGTAGGAAACAAAAAGTAACAGACAAACAAGAAGTAGCAAACAAAAAGTGACAGACAAACAAGAAGTAGCAATTAAAATGTAACAGACAAACAAGAAGTAGGAAACAAAAAGTAACAGACAAACAAGAAGTAGGAAACAATAAGTAACAGACAGACAAGAAGTAGGAAACAAAAAGTGCCAGACAGACAAGAAGTAGCAAACAAAAAGTGACAGACAAACAAGAAGTAGCAAACAAAATGTGACAGACAGACAAAAAGTAGCAAAGAAAAAGTGACAGACAGACAAGAAGTAGCAAACAAAAAGTAACAGACAGACAAGAAGTAGGAAACAAAGAGTGACAGACAAACAAGAAGTCGCAAACAAAAAGTGACAGACAAACAAGAAGTCGCAAACAAAAAGTGACAGACAGACAAGAAGTAGGAAACAAAAAGTGACAGACAAACAAGAAGTAGGAAACAAAGAGTGACAGACAGACAAGAAGTAGGAAACAAAGAGTGACAGACAAACAAGAAGTAGGAAACAAAGAGTGACAGACAAACAAGAAGTCGCAAACAAAAAATGACAGACAAACAAGAAGTCGCAAACAAAAAGTGACAGACAGACAAGAAGTAGCAAACAAAAAGTGACAGACAGACAAGAAGTAGCAAACAAAAAGTGACAGACAAACAAGAAGTAGGAAACAAAAAGTGACAGACAAACAAGAAGTAGGAAACAAAGAGTGACAGACAAACAAGAAGTCGCAAACAAAAAGTGACAGACAGACAAGAAGTAGGAAACAAAGAGTGACAGACAAACAAAAAGTCGCAAATAAAAAGTGACAGACAAACAAGAAGTAGCAAACAAAAAGTGACAGACAAACAAGAAGTAGCAAACAAAAAGTGACAGACAGACAAGAAGTAGGAAACAAAAAGTGACAGACAGACAAGAAGTAGCAAACAAAAAGTGACAGACAGACAAGAAGTAGCAAACAAAAAGTGACAGACAAACAAGAAGTAGGAAACAAAAAGTGACAGACAGACAAGAAGTAGCAAACAAAAAGTGACAGACAGACAAGAAGTAGCAAACAAAAAATGACAGACAGACAAGAAGTAGCAAACAAAAAGTGACAGACAGACAAGAAGTAGCAAACAAAAAGCGACAGACAAACAAGAAGTAGGAAACAAAAAGTGACAGACAGACAAGAAATAGGAAAGAAAGAGTGACAGACAGACAAGAAGTAGGAAAGAAAAAGTGACAGACAGACAAGAAGTAGGAAACAAAAAGTGACAGACAGACAGAAAGTAGCAAACAAAAAGTGACAGACAGACAAGAAGTAGCAAACAAAAAGTGACAGACAGACAAAAAGTAGGAAACAAAAAGTGATAGACAGACAAGAAGTAGCAAAGAAAAAGTGACAGACAGACAACAAGTAGGAAACAAAAAGTGACAGACAGACAAGAAGTAGCAAACAAAGAATGACAGACAGACAAGAAGTAGCAAACAAAAAATGACAGACAGACAAGAAGTAGGAAACAAAAAGTGACAGACAGACAAGAAGTAGCAAACAAAAAATGACAGACAGACAAGAAGTAGCAAACAAAAAGTAACAGACAGACAAGAAGTAGCAAACAAAAAGTGACAGACAGACAAGAAGTAGCAAACAAAAAATGACAGACAGACAAGAAGTAGCAAACAAAAAGTGACAGACAGACAAGAAGTAGCAAACAAAAAGTGACAGACAAACAAGAAGTAGGAAACAAAAAGTGACAGACAGACAAGAAGTAGCAAACAAAAAGTAACAGACAGACAAGAAGTAGCAAACAAAAAGTGACAGACAGACAAGAAATAGGAAAGAAAGACTGACAGACAGACAAGAAGTAGGAAAGAAAAAGTGACAGACAGACAAGAAGTAGGAAACAAAAAGTGACAGACAGACAGAAAGTAGCAAACAAAAAGTGACAGACAGACAAGAAGTAGCAAACAAAAAGTGACAGACAGACAAAAAGTAGGAAACAAAAAGTGATAGACAGACAAGAAGTAGCAAAGAAAAAGTGACAGACAGACAACAAGTAGGAAACAAAAAGTGACAGACAGACAAGAAGTAGCAAACAAAGAATGACAGACAGACAAGAAGTAGCAAACAAAAAATGACAGACAGACAAGAAGTAGCAAACAAAAAGTGACAGACAGACAAGAAGTAGCAAACAAAAAATGACAGACAGACAAGAAGTAGCAAACAAAAAGTAACAGACAGACAAGAAGTAGCAAACAAAAAGTGACAGACAGACAAGAAGTAGCAAACAAAAAATGACAGACAGACAAGAAGTAGCAAACAAAAAGTGACAGACAGACAAGAAGTAGCAAACAAAAAGTGACAGACAAACAAGAAGTAGGAAACAAAAAGTGACAGACAGACAAGAAGTAGCAAACAAAAAGTAACAGACAGACAAGAAGTAGCAAACAAAAAGTGACAGACAGACAAGAAATAGGAAAGAAAGACTGACAGACAGACAAGAAGTAGGAAAGAAAAAGTAACAGACAGACAAGAAGTAGCAAACAAAATGTAACAGACAGACAAGAAGTAGCAAACAAAAAGTGACAGACAGACAAGAAGTAGCAAACAAAAAGTGACAGACAGACAAGAAGTAGCAAACAAAAAGTGACAGACAGACAAGAAGTCGCAAACAAAAAGTGACAGACAGACATGAAGTAGCAAACAAAAAGTGACAGACAAACAAGAAGTAGGAAACAAAAAGTGACAGACAGACAAGAAGTAGGAAACAAAAAGTAACAGACAGATAAGAAGTAGGAAACAAAAAGTTACAGACAGACAAGAAGTAGGAAACAAAAAGTGACAGACAGGCAAGAAGTAGGAAAGAAAAAATGACAGACAGACAAGAAGTAGCAAAGAAAAAGTGACAGACAAACAAGAAGTAGGAAACAAAATGTAACAGACAAACAAGAAGTAGCAAACAAAAAGTAACAGACAGACAGGAAGTCGCAAACAAAAAGTGACAGACAAACAAGAAGTAGGAAACAAAAAGTAACAGACAAACAAGAAGTAGGAAACAAAAAGTAACAGACAAACAAGAAGTAGGAAACAAAGAGTGACAGACAAACAAGAAGTAGGAAACAAAAAGTAACAGACAAACAAGAAGTAGCAAACAAAAAGTGACAGACAAACAAGAAGTAGCAATTAAAAAGTAACAGACAAACAAGAAGTAGGAAACAAAAAGTAACAGACAAACAAGAAGTAGGAAACAATAAGTAACAGACAGACAAGAAGTAGGAAACAAAAAGTGCCAGAC
Source organism: Megaustenia siamemsis (assembly GCA_032433765.1). NCBI lineage: Eukaryota > Metazoa > Mollusca > Gastropoda > Stylommatophora > Ariophantidae > Megaustenia > Megaustenia siamemsis. Next base: position 4,216,366 of record JAVIAB010000105.1, read on the forward strand.
AGACAAGAAGTAGCAAACAAAAAGTGACAGACAAACAAGAAGTAGCAAACAAAATGTGACAGACAGACAAAAAGTAGCAAAGAAAAAGTGACAGACAGACAAGAAGTAGCAAACAAAAAGTAACAGACAGACAAGAAGTAGGAAACAAAGAGTGACAGACAAACAAGAAGTCGCAAACAAAAAGTGACAGACAAACAAGAAGTCGCAAACAAAAAGTGACAGACAGACAAGAAGTAGGAAACAAAAAGTGACAGACAAACAAGAAGTAGGAAACAAAGAGTGACAGACAGACAAGAAGTAGGAAACAAAGAGTGACAGACAAACAAGAAGTAGGAAACAAAGAGTGACAGACAAACAAGAAGTCGCAAACAAAAAATGACAGACAAACAAGAAGTCGCAAACGAAAAGTGACAGACAGACAAGAAGTAGCAAACAAAAAGTGACAGACAGACAAGAAGTAGCAAACAAAAAGAGACAGACAAACAAGAAGTAGGAAACAAAAAGTGACAGACAAACAAGAAGTAGGAAACAAAGAGTGACAGACAAACAAGAAGTCGCAAACAAAAAGTGACAGACAGACAAGAAGTAGGAAACAAAGAGTGACAGACAAACAAAAAGTCGCAAATAAAAAGTGACAGACAAACAAGAAGTAGCAAACAAAAAGTGACAGACAAACAAGAAGTAGCAAACAAAAAGTGACAGACAAACAAGAAGTAGCAAACAAAAAGTGACAGACAGACAAGAAGTAGCAAACAAAAAGTGACAGACAGACAAGAAGTAGCAAACAAAAAGTGACAGACAAACAAGAAGTAGGAAACAAAAAGTGACAGACAGACAAGAAGTAGCAAACAAAAAGTGACAGACAGACAAGAAGTAGCAAACAAAAAGTGACAGACAAACAAGAAGTAGCAAACAAAAAGTGACAGACAAACAAGAAGTAGCAAACAAAAAGTGACAGACAGACAAGAAGTAGCAAACAAAAAGTGACAGACAGACAAGAAGTAGCAAACAAAAAGTGACAGACAGACAAGAAGTAGCAAACAAAAAGCGACAGACAAACAAGAAGTAGGAAACAAAAAGTGACAGACAGACAAGAAATAGGAAAGAAAGAGTGACAGACAGACAAGAAGTAGGAAAGAAAAAGTGACAGACAGACAAGAAGTAGGAAACAAAAAGTGACAGACAGACAGAAAGTAGCAAACAAAAAGTGACAGACAGACAAGAAGTAGCAAACAAAAAGTGACAGACAGACAAAAAGTAGCAAACAAAAAGTAACAGACAAACAAGAAGTAGGAAACAAAAAGTGACAGACAGACAAGAAGTAGCAAACAAAAAGTAACAGACAGATAAAAAGTAGCAAAGAAAAAGTGACAGACAGACAAGAAGTAGCAAACAAAAAGTGAGAGACAGACAAGAAGTAGCAAACAAAAAGTAACAGACAGACAAGAAGTAGGAAACAAAAAGTGACAGACAGACAAGAAGTAGCAAACAAAGAGTGACAGACAGACAAGAAGTAGCAAACAAAAAGTGACAGACAGACAAGAAGTAGCAAACAAAAAGTGACAGACAGACAAGAAGTAGCAAACAAAAAGTGACAGACAGACAAGAAGTCGCAAACAAAAAGTGACAGACAGACATGAAGTAGCAAACAAAAAGTGACAGACAAACATGAAGTAGTAAACAAAAAGTGACAGACAGACAAGAAGTAGGAAACAAAAAGTAACAGACAGACAAGAAGTAGGAAACAAAAAGTTACAGACAGACAAGAAGTAGGAAACAAAAAGTGACAGACAGGCAAGAAGTAGGAAAGAAAAAGTGACAGACAGACAAGAAGTAGCAAAGAAAAAGTGACAGACAAACAAGAAGTAGGAAACAACAAGTAACAGACAAACAAGAAGTAGCAAACAAAAAGTAACAGACAGACAGGAAGTCGCAAACAAAAAGTGACAGACAAACAAGAAGTAGGAAACAAAAAGTAACAGACAAACAAGAAGTAGGAAACAAAAAGTAACAGACAAACAAGAAGTAGCAAACAAAAAGTGACAGACAAACAAGAAGTAGCAAACAAAAAGTGACAGACAGAAAAGAAGTAGGAAAAAAAAGTGACAGACAAACAAGAAGTAGCAAAAAAAGTGACAGACAGACAAGAAGTAGCAAAGAAAAAGTGACAGACAGACAAAAAGTAGCAAACAAAAAGTGACAGACAGACAAGAAGTAGGAAACAAAAAGTAACAGACAGACAAGAAGTAGCAAAAAAAATGTAACAGACAGACAAGAAGTAGGAAACAAAAAGTAACAGACAGACAAGAAGTAGGAAACAAAAAGTGATAGACAGAAAAGAAGTAGCAAAGAAAAAGTGACAGACAGACAAGAAGTAGCAAACAAAAAGTAACAGACAGACAAGAAGTAGCAAAAAAAATGTAACAGACAGACAAGAAGTAGGAAACAAAAAGTAACAGACAGACAAGAAGTAGGAAACAAAAAGTGATAGACAGACAAGAAGTAGCAAACAAAAAGTGACAGACAGACAAGAAGTAGGAAACAAAAAGTAACAGACAGACAAGAAGTAGCAAAAAAAATGTAACAGACAGACAAGAAGTAGGAAACAAAAAGTAACAGACAGACAAGAAGTAGCAAACAAAAAGTGACAGACAAACAAGAAGTAGCAAACAAAAAGTGACAGACAAACAAGAAGTAGGAAACAAAAAGTAACAGACAGACAAGAAGTAGCAAACAAAAAGTGACAGACAGACAAGAAGTAGCAAACAAAAAGTGACAGACAGACAAGAAGTAGCAAACAAAAAGTAACAGACAGACAAGAAGTAGCAAACAAAAAGTAACAGACAAACAAGAAGTAACAAACAAAAAGTAACAGACAGACAAGAAGTAGGAAACAAAAAGTGACAGACAGACAAGAAGTAGCAAACAAAAAGTAACAGACAGACAAGAAGTAGGAAACAAAAAGTGACAGACAGACAAGAAGTAGCAAACAAAAAGTGACAGACAGACAAGAAGTAGGAAACAAAAAGTGATAGACAGACAAGAAGTAGGAAACAAAAAGTGACAGACAGACAAGAAGTAGGAAACAAAAAGTGACAGACAGACAAGAAGTAGGAAACAAAAAGTGATAGACAGACAAGAAGTAGCAAAGAAAAAGTGACAGACAGACAACAAGTAGGAAACAAAAAGTGACAGACAGACAAGAAGTAGCAAACAAAGAATGACAGACAGACAAGAAGTAGCAAACAAAGAATGACAGACAGACAAGAAGTAGCAAACAAAGAATGACAGACAGACAAGAAGTAGCAAACAAAAAGTGATAAACAGACAAGAAGTGGCAAACAAAAAGTGACAAACAAGAAGTGACAGAAAAATAAGATGCATCAGACAAACAAGAAGTGAGAGAAAAACGAATGTGGCAACAATCACTGATATCTTACTACTGTAGTGGCCGAGACGAGCTGAGGCCGAACCATGAGCAGCATCCACTTGCAGACAGACCAGGCCTTCACAAGAATTATACCTGCCGGAATAAAGGGAGATGATTGATGGGCGGATATTGTGTGGTTACAGGGGAGGTCATAAACAGACAACTTGCTCTGTATTGATTAAGTTATGAAGTGAGAGGGGAAAGCCGTGGAGAACCCAGTGTGAATGGCCGGGAGAAAATGAGGATATGAGAGTGATTGTGAGAGAGAGTGAGAACAATGAAGTGAAATTGTTGACACACGGTCGTTTTCGTTTGAGATGAAGTGTGCGTTTTAGTTCCAGCACTTCGATTGTGATTGAGTTCAGGTGTATGTTTGGTGTATGTTTGGTGCAGTAGCTGTTATCTAAATGGTGGTGTTTTTTAGTTATAGCAGCGGGGAGATGAGTGCGAGTGTTTTTGTGTGTGTATGTGTGTATGTGTGAATGTGTTTGTGAGGATTCGTTATAATAACTTCCAGTGCAATGATGGAGATTGAGGTAGCTAAGACTGCCCTCATGTAGGCATGAATGGAGATTGAGATAGTTACCACTGCCCTCATGTGGGCATCAATGGAGATTTAGATAGCTAAGACTGCCCTCATATAGGCATGAATGGAGATAGAGGTAGCTACCACTGCCCTCATGTGGGCATCAATGGAGATTTAGATAGCTAAGACTGCCCTGATGTGGGCATCAGTGGAGATTGAGGTAGTTACCACTGCCTTCATGTGGGCATCAATGGAGACTGATGTAGTTACCACTGCCTTCATGTGGGCATTAATGAAGACTGATGTAGTTACCACTGCCTTCAAGTGGGCATAAATGGAGACTGATGTAGTTACCACTGCCCTCATGTGGACATCAATGGAGACTGATGAAGTTACCACTGCCCTCATGTGGGCATCAATGGAGACTGATGAAGTTACCACTGCCCTGACGTGGGCATCAATGGAGACTGATGTAGTTACCACTGCCTTCATGTGGGCATCAATGGAGACTGATGAAGTTACCACTGCCCTGACGTGGGCATCAATGGAGACTGATGTAGTTACCACTGCCTTCATGTGGGCATCAATGGAGACTGATGAAGTTACCACTGCCTTCATGTGGACATCAATGGAGACTGATGTAGTTACCACTGCCTTCATGTGGACATCAATGGAGACTGATGTAGTTACCACTGCCCTCATGTGGACATCAATGGAGACTGATGAAGTTACCACTGCCCTCATGTGGTCATCAATGGAGACTGATGTAGTTACCACTGCCCTCATGTGGTCATCAATGGAGACTGATGTAGTTACCACTGCCCTCATGTGGTCATCAATGGAGACTGATGTAGTTACCACTGCCCTCATGTGGTCATCAATGGAGACTGATGAAGTTACCACTGCCCTCATGTGGTCATCAATGGAGACTGATGAAGTTACCACTGCCCTCATGTGGTCATCAATGGAGACTGATGTAGTTACCACTGCCCTCATGTGGACATCAATGGAGACTGATGTAGTTACGACTGCCTTCATGTGGACATCAATGGAGACTGATGTAGTTACCACTGCCCTCATGTGGGCATCAATGGAGACTGATGTAATTACCACTGCCTTCATGTGGACATCAATGGAGACTGATGTAATTACCACTGCCCTCATGTGGGCATCAATGGAGACTGATGAAGTTAACACTGCCTTCATGTGGACATCAATGGAGACTGATGAAGTTACCACTGCCTTCATGTGAATATCAATGGAGACTGATGAAGTTACCACTGCCTTCATGTGGACATCAATGGAGACTGATGAAGTTACCACTGCCTTCATGTGGACATCAATGGAGACTGATGTAGTTACCACTGCCTTCATGTGGGCATCAATGGAGACTGATGTAGTTACCACTGCCCTCATGTGGACATCAATGGAGACTGATGAAGTTACCACTGTCCTCATGTGGACATCAATGGAGACTGATGTAGTTACCACTGCCTTCATGTGGACATCAATGGAGACTGATGAAGTTACCACTGCCCTCATGTGGACATCAATGGAGACTGATGAAGTTACCACTGCCTTCATGTGGACATCAATTGAGACTGATGTAATTACCACTGCCTTCATGTGGGCATCAATTGAGACTGATGTAATTACCACTGCCTTCATGTGGACATCAATGGAGACTGATGTAATTACCACTGCCTTCATGTTGGCATCAATGGAGACTGATGAAGTTACCACTGCCCTCATGTTGGCATCAATGGAGACTGATGAAGTTACCACTGCCCTCATGTGGGCATCAATGGAGACTTATGAAGTTACCACTGCCTTCATGTGGACATCAATGGAGACTGATGTAGTTACCACTGCCTTCATGTGGACATCAATGGAGACTGATGTAGTTACCACTGCCTTCATGTGGGCATCAATGGAGACTGATGTAGTTACCACTGCCTTCATGTGGGCATCAATGGAGACTGATGTAGTTACCACTGCCCTCATGTGGGTATCAATGGAGACTGATGTAGTTACCACTGCCCTCATGTGGGCATCAATGGAGACTGATGTAGTTACCACTGCCCTCATGTGGGCATCAATGGAGACTGATGTAGTTACCACTGCCCTCATGTGGACATCAATGGAGACTGATGTAGTTACCACTGCCCTCATGTGGACATCAATGGAGACTGATGTAATTACCACTGCCTTCATGTGGACATCAATGGAGACTGATGTAATTACCACTGCCTTCATGTGGACATCAATGGAGACTGATGTAGTTACCACTGTCCTCATGTGGACATCAATGGAGACTGATGTAATTACCACTGCCTTCATGTGGACATCAATGGAGACTGATGTAATTACCACTGCCTTCATGTGGACATCAATGGAGACTGATGTAGTTACCACTGCCCTCATGTGGGCATCAATGGAGACTGATGTAGTTACCACTGCCTTCATGTGGGCATCAATGGAGACTGATGTAGTTACCACTGCCCTCATGTGGACATCAATGGAGACTGATGTAGTTACCACTGCCCTCATGTGGGCATCAATGGAGACTGAAATGGAGTACTGAGTGTACTGGTAGTAGTGGTAGTTGTAGTAGTGGTAGTTGTAGTAGTGGTAGTTGTAGTAGTGGTAGTTGTAGTATTGGTAGCGGAAGTGGTGTTAGATGTAGTAGTAGTTGTTGTTGTGGTAGTTGTAGTAGTGGTAGTAGTGGTAGTTGTAGTAGTGGTAGTAGTGATAGTTGGTGTAGTGGGAGATGTAGTAGTGGTAATAGTGGTTGTTGTAGTAGTGGTAGTAGTTGTAGTAGTGGTAGTTGTAGTAGCGGTAGTTGTATTAGTTGTAGCAGTGGTAGTTGTAGTAGTGGTAGTTGTTGTAGTGGTAGTGGTAGTGGTGGTAGTTATAGTAGTGGTAGTTGTAATAGTGGTAGTTGTAGTAGTGGTAGTTGTAGTAGTGATGGTAGTTGCAGTAGTGGTGGTAGTTGTTGTAGTGGTGGTGGTGGTAATTGTAGTAGTAGTGGTGGTAGTGGTGGTGGTAGTTGTAGTAGATGTGGTGGTAGTGGTGGTGGTAGTTGTTGTAGTAGTGGTGGTAGTGGTGGTAGTTGAATCAGTAGTAGTGGTAGTTGTAGTAGTGGTAGCAGTGGTGGTAGTAGTGGTGGTAGTTGTAGAAGTAGTGGTGGTAGTAGTGGTGGTAGTAGTGGTAGTAGTGGTGGTAGTTGAAGCAGTAATGGTGGTAGTTGTAGTAGTGGTGGTAGTAGTGGTGGTAGTGGTGGTAGTTGAAGCAGTAGTGGTGTTAGTTGTAGTAGTCGTAGTAGTGGTGGTAATTGAAGCAGTAGTGGTGGTAGTTGTAGTAGTCGTAGTAGTGGTGGTAGTAGTGGTGGTAGTGGTGGTAGTTGAAGCGTAGTGGTGGTAGTTGTAGTAGTGGTAGTAGTGGTGGTAGTAGTGGTGGTAGTTGTAGAAGTAGTGGTGGTAGTTGTAGTAGTAGTGAAGGTAGTGGCGGTGGTAGTTGTAGTAGTAGTGGATGTAATGGTGGTGGTAGTTGTAGTATTTTTGGTGGTAGTTATAGTAGTAGAGGCGGTAGTTGTAGTAGTAGTGATGGTAGTAGTGATGGTAGTTGCAGTAGTTGTGGTTGTAGTGGTGGTGGTAGTTGTAGTAGTAGTGGTGGTAGTGGCAGTTGCAGTAGTAGTGGTGTTAGTGGTAGTAGTGGTAGTAGTGGTAATAGTCGTGGTAGTAGTGGTGGTAGTAGTGGTGGTAGTTGTAGTAGCAGTGGTGGTAGTTGTAGTAGTGGTAGTGGTGGTGGTAGTTGTAATAGTATTGATGGTAGTGGTGGTGAATAGTAGTAGTAGTGGTGGTAGTTGTAGTAGTGTTGGTAGTTGTAGTAGTGGTAGTAGTGATGGTAATAGTGGTGGTAGCAATGGTAGTAGTGGTGGTAGTTGTAGTAGTAGTGGTGGTAGTAATGGTAGTAGTGATGGTAGTTGTAGTAGTAGTGGTGGTAGTTATGGTGGTACTGGTGGTAGTAATGGTATTAGTAGTGGTAGTAATGGTAGTAGTGGTGGTAGTTGTAGTAGTAGTGATGATGGTGGTAGTTGTAGGAATGGTAGTAGTGGTGGTAGTTGTAGTAGTGGTAAGAGTGGTAGTTGGAGTAGTGGTAGTAGTGGTGGTAGTTGTAGTAGTGTTACTATAGATTGTTTCATAACTCGTGCCCAACTTTTAAAATCGATAGCTTTTTAACCGCTTGTTGTAAGCTGTTCAAAATGTGCATGTAAAGTTATAATGATTAGAACCCAACAGGGAATTAATTTCATTAAAAAAAACATTTGGTTATTATTGTTGCTTATTTGATTTATATAAATTTATAACGACCCATTGATGTAGTCAAAACTTAATGTTTACAGTATTTTAAGTTTAAAATAGCTAGTAAAAATCCATACACGGTAAAATTGACGTGTTTGCACGCTTCCACCGGTGTTTTTTAACACAATTAAACACTTGTAAAAAACACGAGAAATTGTGTGTTCCATTTCCGTTCATTCAGAGGTGGATACGTGGAACGATAACATTTATCATGAGTCTTAAAATGAAATTCTGCAGTTTACAAAACATCGCAATAAAAATGTATGACTATTTTTGCAAAGAGGCTAAACGATGAAGATTATTTCATTCTTTAGAAAACCCTGAGAATTGGACAAGACACATTTTGGATTTATCTAAACGGTCATTTAATCGCTGGATTCAAGCACGTGACCGTCAATGTTCAAAATATACAAAATCACAAGGAAGAGCAAAAATGTTGGATAATTTCGACAGTGAACTTATTAGAAGTGAAATTCGCAAAATGTTGGGTATGAATGAAACTGTTACAATAAGAAAATTAAAAGTATCGCTGAAAAAGAACAAAAGTATTGAAATATCAAAGTCTACATTATGGAGGAATGTGAGAGCTGCAGGCTTTACATTCAGAAAGTATTCCAATGGACGAAACATCATCTGTGAGAAGCCACATATAGTAGTCATGAGAAGCAAGTACTTACGTGAAGTAAAAGAGGTGCGCAAGCAAGGTTATGATATTGTGTACTTGGATGAAACATGGATCAATGCTCACCACACTAACCAAAGGGAATGGCAGTCATCAGATGGAAAGATTAAGAGATTAATACCTAGCAGCAAAGGACAGCGCTTGATAATTGCTCATGCAGGTAGTCGACAACATGGACTAATACAGAATGCAGAGCTCATTTTACTTTCAAAATCCATAGACAATCGGGATTATCACTCTGAGATGAATGGTCACATATTTAGACATTAGAATGAAAATTCTGTTCTCCCATCACTAGATCGACCATCTTGCCTAATAATGGACAATGCAGCGTACCACAACATTGTTGCACTTGAAGATAAAGTCCCGACGTCATCCAGTACAAAAGATGCTATTAAGATATGGCTCACAAAGGAGCACATACAATTTAATAACATGTACTTAAAACCTGAATTACTATCTCTAGTAAAGCAAAAACAAAGGACAAAGATTTTTTCAAATAGATAAGATTATCCAAGAGCACGGTCATATAAGTTTGAGGCTGCCACCTTACCATGCTCATTTAAATCCAATAGAACTAATCTGGGCAAAATTAAAAGGACAAGTGGCAGATGAAAATACAACATTCAAAATATGCGATGTAAAGATTCTTGCTAATCTCGCTTTATTAAATATAGACAAAGATTATTGGGCTAAATGTGAAGACCACGTCTTAAAACAGGAAGAGGAATATTGGAAAAATGATGGTTTGTGGAATGTTCAACCCCAAACAGTTATTAATCTTTTAGACTCGTCTGATTCAGAATGAAAGTATATAGCCGCCACAATGTTGGCCCCTATATTACCTTAAATTAGTTCAACAAACGGTCCTTTTCAGGACCATACAACTATGAAAATTTGACATACAGGTATACCTTGATATTATCGTCCGTCCTCGAACTGAGCAGACAATAATTATCCTGGTGTTTTGTTTTATTCAGTTATTTCCCCATTACGGCCACGCCTTTACCTAGTGAAAATAAATCCTAAACCAGCAACTACGGTAATTTCTATTCTTTAGGGATTCACAATTTACAATTTTGACAAACATCAAAGAAATTCGCCGCTTTAAGAAAACTGCAGCTGCAAGATATTTGTTAAATATACATTTAAATGGTCTTTTGCATTCTAATAACATTTGGAAAATTTCAACAGTTTTTAACAAACGGTTACTGAGTAATAGCGTTTTGAAGTTGGGCACGTGATTTGAAACGAGCTATAGTGGTACTTGCAGTAGTGGTAGTAATTGAGGTAGTTGTAGTAGTAGTATATGCAGTAGTGGATGTGTAGAGGAAGTGATATATTGAATGCTTCCAGTGTGCTGTGTGCACTGATATCAGTACATTACCAAGAGATTGCATTGATGTGTCTTGTTAATCGTTATTTTGCCCATTGTTGTTGATGATATGTGTTTATGTGGCTGTGAGAGAAAGCAACTTAACAATTAGTTCAACTCAAATGTCTGAGAAACATAATGGAGACAGTTGAGTTATAATCATCATCATCGAGTGCCGTCTCAGCAACGACGGTTAGCTACTATGGAGCGCCATTCTTCTCTGTCTCTTGCTTTGATGGTGCAGGTTGTCATAGGCTGATTTGTCCATCTTTTGATGTTACTCATCCATGTTAGTCTTTCTCTGCCTCTTTTACCTTGTATTGTCCCCTCCAGGATTACTTTTATTCGACTGTTGTGTCTTTTAACATGACCCAAAAATCGCATTTGTCTTGTTTGAATTGTGTTTAGTAGTTCTCTTTTCATTTTTAGTTGTTTTATGACTTCATCGTTTGTTTTCTTTTTTTTTCCATCCAATTCTACCTATTCTTCTATATTTTCACATTTCAAAGGCGTCAATTCTCTGTTCTGTTTTCTTGTCTAATGCCCATGTTTCTGCACCATACAGGAATACTTAGATGTAACATTTTGCTATTCTGAGTTTTAGCCCTGGTGTTATTTGTTTTGATGTTAGTATATTTTCATGACATTAAAATTACTTTTTGCCATTCCTATTCTTTTGTTTATTTCAGTTGTACATTTTCCATCACTGGTTATAGTATGTCCAAGGTAGTTGTAGTTCTGAACTGCCTCCAGGTCTATTCCTTCTATTTTAATATCTACTTGTGGGTTTTGAGTATTTTCTTTGGAGCTATAATATTCACTTAAATATTGAAATAACTCTAGAGGGAAAACGGGCACTCTACAATACAATCTTCATCCCAACGTTGTGCTACGATTGCCAGTCCTGGACCCTAGATGCAAGAACAATAAGAAAAACAACCTCAATTGAGATGAAATGTGTTAGACGAATGACAGGAAACAGTCTGAGAGATAAGATCAGAAATGAAGAACTGAGAAAAAGGCTAGGAATAGCCCCCGCCATAGAAAATAAAAAGAAACAACAGATAAAATGAATTTGGCCACGTGACACGACAGAATGATCAAAACACAACAAACCCTCAATAAACGTTGTGAGAACACCAGACCCAAGGGTCGACCTCGAAAAAATGGATGGATGGAATATTAGAAGCACTAGGAAACATAACAGCAGCAGAGGTGAACAGAAGAGTAAAAGACCGCAAATTATATCTCCCCTCGTCGCTGAGAGTCAAATAAGGAAGGAAAGAAGAAGAAGAAGAATATTGAAACATGAAGTCTCTCCGATCCTTGGTTAAGTGGCAACTGGTTGAGATATTAGTTAGTCAGTCATTCCGACGATTGCTTGGAATGTTGAAGTCAAGATAATCGGGTCTGGATTTGATAAGAAATGTGGAATGTTCATGACATTTGGAGGAGGGGACGGAGTTTTGTTGAAGTGAATAAACTGTGACGATGCTAATACCAACAGGGAATTACACAGATGATTAGGTTGTGAGAGTGTTTATAATAACAGGGAATAGGTTGTGAAAGTGTTTATAATAACAAGGAATAGGTTGTGAGAGTGTTTATAATAACAAGGAATAGATTGTGAAAGTTTTTATAATAACCGGGAATATAAGGTTGTGAGAGTGTTTATAATAACAGGAAATATAAGATGGTAAGAGTGTTTATAATAACAGGGAATATAAGGTTCTGAAAGTGTTTATAATAACAGGGAATATAAGGTTCTGAAAGTGTTTATAATAACAGGGAATATAAGGTTGTGAAAGTATTTATAATAACAGGAAATATAAGGTTGTGAAAGTGTTTATAATAACAGGGAATATAAGGTTGTGAAAGTGTTTATAATAACAAGGAATAGGTTGTGAGAGTGTTTATAATAACAGGGAATAGGTTGTGAGAGTGTTTATAATAACAGGGAATATAAGGTTGTGAGGGTGTTTATAATAACATGGACTATAAGTTTGTGAAAGTGTTTGTAGCAGCAGTAGCAACATAGAATACACAGGTGTGAAAAATGTTTGCAACACCGGAGTTGCAAGCAAATTGCGTCGCACCAAAGCTTCAAGTGAGATGAACAAGACTGTCTGGTTGTAAGTCCCGCTAGTGAAGGCATCCACAGTTGCTCGCTTGTAGGCGAAGCCAGCGAAGAGAAAACACCAAGACGATGAAGAGAAAACACCAAGTCGATGAAGAGAAAACACCAAGTCGATGAAGAGAAAACACTAAGTCGATGAAGAGAAAAAAACCAAGTCGATGAAAGGAAAACACCAAGTCGATGAAGAGAAAACACGCTTCAAGGCCTCTCTCGGTAAAAATCTTGCGCAGAATCGCCTACTTTGGCACAGTAACATCATAACCAGAAATGTTTGTGTCACACACACAAAAAAAGCATTTGACGGTAAATAAAGAAAACGTATTGCAGACAACAACAGCTTTAACTAGAAGACGACCTACAATCATGCATTAACCCGGGGCCAGTAGTGGGATGTAGCGTACACGTCAATAAGGTACGGTGATATCTTTACAGAAAGGAACACAGCAAAATACTGACGTTTCGGCCTATATACGTCCTTCTTCAGAGAACAAAAACAACGACAACAAACGATGAAACACAGATAAATACTATTCCGTCATAGGAGGATTGGGGAGGCGCGATAGCTCAGTGGTTAGTGAACTGGACTACAAAGGACAAGAGGTAGGGTTCGATCACAACCGACGGCTTCCGGTTCACCCAGCCTTAAATGGGTACCAGATTTTTTTTTCTGGGAAAGTAAAGCAGCACGGGCGTAATACCGACCATATTACCCCAAAAATCATGTGCTGAAGGTCTGTAAAATGTGTGGTCACTAACACCATATTCCCTAAACGCCACTTGGCGTGACGGGGGCTCTTTACTTTACTTACTAGGAGGATTTAGAGTGGTGAGTTAAGAGAAGTGGACGGAGGGATAAGAGATGAGATGTTGAAGGATAGATACAATGTGGAAATATGAAAGTTTGAGTAAACATAGAAAAATTATTATACATACAATAAAGACTTAGCTTGTAGGTGGAACCGTCCGCTCACAGTGAAAGATGGTTGTCAAGTGCCAGTGGAAGGGCCTGCAGGACAGCCATTCACGTGGATAGACCGGAGGTCAGACACGTTGTGAAGCAGTCACTCGTGGCACAGGTAAAGACTAGAGATCTATGAGAGGGTGAAACCAAACTACTGGCTCCTTGTTACCAGCTTTACCGCACACTGCGTTTATTTAACCGTTTCCTGCATGCATTAACCACATGAGGAACAGTGGACTAAACATTAACCACATGAGGAACAATATCTAAACATTAACCACATTAGGAACAATAGACTACACATTAACCACATTAGGAACAATAGACTACACATTAACCACATTAGGAACAATAGACTACACATTAACCACATTAGGAACAATAGACTACACATTAACCACATGAGTAACAATAGACTACACATTAACCACATTAGGAACAATAGACTAAACATTAACCACATGAGGAACAATAGACTAGACTAGGATGCACCACGGAAATAAAAAGCAGAATAGCTCAGGCCAAAATAGCATTTCAGAAAATGAAAAATATCTTATCCAACAAATCTATGTCAATAGAAATGAGAAAGAGAGTTCATCGGTGCTATATAGAACCAATTCTGACCTATGGAAGCGAATCATGGACAGTAGACAAACAAATGAAAAGACGATTAGAGGCCACAGAGATGGGATTTCTCAGAAGAATGTTGAAAGTTCCCTGGACAGCTAAAAAGACCAATGAGGAAGTTCTCAAAGAGGCCAACACAAAAAGGGGGCTCTTAAAAAACATCAGAAAGAAGCAATCAACATTTTTCGGGCACATAATGAGAAGAGTAAAGTTGGAATACTTGGTTACAAGAGAGATCGCGAACGACAAAGAGAGAAAATACTGTATAGCTTGGTGTCATGACATGGAAAACAGTCAACAACAGAACTGATACGACGCACTGTGGATAGAAGATTGTGGAAGGACATGATCGCCTACGCCAACCGGTGTGGCACATGATAATGATGTTGATTATTTGTCCTTTTTTTTCCCGAGTGCTGTAAACATACCTCTTCCTCTGAATTGATTCGCTGTTTTGACGCAGACCGTTACCAGGGGAGACCACGAGGAGGTAGATCTGCTAGGCCTTGGTCACCTGATGGTGCGCCGACCCTGCTATTGCGACTCCCAAGTCGCAGGCCCCCTTCTGCTCCCCCTAAAAAACGTGGTGAAATGCAAGCACGATAATCGACGACTCAGACGCGACCATGCGCCCCCCCCCCCCCCTCCCCCGTTCACATTAGAAGGGAGAGATAAGCTGCCTGTGTTAAGCTAACTCTCTCCACATACCTGCGACGTCTCAAGTGTCCACCCTGTGACAGTCAAACATATTGAACCCTCGGCTCGTGTTTCCTGGCAGTTGACAAACACGGACAGATAATTTATGCTGAAATCCTGGACGAGCTGTGTCGAGGGCTGGTATTTCCCCATCCAGTTCACAGTTTTCTCCCATGACTAACTTGGAAGGGGTTTCTGGGTAATCAACACAGAGGTTTGTGAGGGGTTTCTGGGTAATCAATACAGAGATTTGTGAGGGGTTTCTGGGTAATCAATACAGAGGTTTGTGAGGGGTTTCTGGGTAATCAACACAGAGATTTGTGAGGGGTTTCTGGGTAATCAGCACAGAGATTTGTGAGGGGTTTCTGGGTAATCAACACAGAGATTTGTGAGGGGTTTCTGGGTAATCAACACAGAGATTTGTGAGGGGTTTCTGGGTAATCAATACAGAGATTTGTGAGGGGTTTCTGGGTAATCAATACAGAGGTTTGTGAGGGGTTTCTGGGTAATCAACACAGAGATTTGTGAGGGGTTTCTGGGTAATCAACACAGAGATTTGTGAGGGGTTTCTGGGTAATCAACACAGAGATTTGTGAGGGGTTTCTGGGTAATCAACACAGAGATTTGTGAGGGGTTTCTGGGTAATCGACACAGAGATTTGTGAGGGGTTTCTGGGTAATCAACACAGAGATTTGTGAGGGGTTTCTGGGTAATCAACACAGAGATTTGTGAGGGGTTTCTGGGTAATCAACGCAGAGATTTGTGAGGGGTTTCTGGGTAATCAACACAGAGATTTGTGAGGGGTTTCTGGGTAATCGACACAGAGATTTGTGAGGGTTTCTGGGTAATCAACACAGAGATTTGTGAGGGGTTTCTGGGTAATCAACACAGAGATTTGTTAGGGGTTTCTGGGTAATCAACACAGAGATATGTGAGGGGTTTCTGGGTAATCAACACAGAGATTTGTGCTTAATTCACTGACGACTGACCAGAAAGAAAGAAAGAAAGAAAGAAAGAAAGAAAGAAAGGAAGGAGGAAAGGAAGAAAGAAAGAAATAAGAAAGAAAGAAAGAAATACAAAAGAAAGAAAAAATAATGGAAGGAGGAAAGGAAGAAAGAAAGAAAAAAGAAAGCAATAAAGAAAAAAGAAAGAAAGAAATAAAGAATAAAAAGAAAGAAAGAAATAAAGAAAAAAAGAAAGAAAGAAAGAAAGAAAGAAAGAAAGAAAGAAAGAAAGAAAGAAAGAAAGAAAGAAAGAAAGAAAACGTGAGGGAGATCGGCGCATTAGGGGTACCAATGTTTCAGACATTTACAACGAAGTAATCAGCATGACAAGTGGACACAGTCTTCTCAACATCATCATCATTGAGTGCCGTCGCCACATCGAAGTAATCAGCATGACAAGTGGACACAGTCTTCTCAACATCATCATCATCGAGTGCCGTCGCCACATTGAAGGTTGGCTACCATGGAGCGTCATTCCACTCTGTCTCTTGCTTTGATGGTGCAGGTTGTCATAGGCTGACTTGTCCATCTTTTTATGTTACTAGTCCACGTTAGTCTTGGTCTGCCTCTAACTCTTTTACCTTGTATTTTCCCCTCCAGGATTACTTTTAGTAGGTTGTTGTGTCTTTTAACATGGCCCAAAAATCGCATTTGTCTTGTTTGAATTGTGTTTAGTAGTTCTCTTTTCATTTTTAGGTTGTTTTAAGACTTCATCGTTTGTTTTCTTGTCTTTCCATCCAATTCTACCTATTCTTCTATAGATCCACATTTCAAAAGCTTCAATTCTCTGTTCTGTTTTCTTGTCTAATGTCCATGTTTCTGCACCATACAGGAATGTTGAGAAGATATAACATTTTGCTATTCTTAGTTTTACATTACCCTAAAAATCATGTGTCGAAGGTCTGTAAAATTTATGGTCACTAAGACCATATTCCCTATACGCCACTTGGCGTGACGGGGGTACTTTACTTTTTTTAAAATTCTTAGTTTTAGCCCTGGTGTTATTTGTTTTGATGTTAGTATGTTCTTCATGATATTAAGATTACTTTTTGCCATTCCTATTCTTTTGTTTATTTCAGTTGTACATTTTCCATCACTGGTTATAGTATGTCCAAGGTAGTTATAGTTCTGAACTGTCTCAAGGTCTATTCCTTCAATTTTGATATCCACTTGTGGGTTTTGAGTATTTTCTTTGTTTATGATCATAGTTTTAGTCTTTTTGATATTCATATCTAGTCCATATTTTTTGCTTGTCGTGTTTATTTCATTAAGTAATTGTTGTAGATCTTTAGGATTTTCTGCCAGTAGTACATTATCATCAGCATATCTCAGGTTATTGATTATCTTTCCATTAATGTTTAGGCCTGGCATCTCTGTGATGTTTTTAAAGATTTGCTCTGTGTATAGATTGAACAAGCTTGGTGATAGGATGCATCCCTGCCTTACTCCTCTTTTTATATCAATGGGTGTAGAGTTCTCTTTGTTATATTTTATTATTGCTGTTTGCTCCCAGTATAGATTACATATTAGTCGTATATCCATGTCATCTAGATGTATCTCTTTTAGGCATTCTATAAGTTGTTTGTGGTGTACTCTATCAAAAGCTTTGGTGTAGTCTATGAAGCAGGCATATATTGGTTTGTTTACTTCTGTGTACTTTTCGATTAATGTTCTCATGCAGAATATGGCTTCTTTTGCCCGCTATTTTTTTCCTAAATCCAAATTGCTGCTCATCTAATTCAGTATTGATTTTATTCTGAATCCTTCCCTGTATAACTTTTAGCAAGATTTTTGTAACATGGCTCATTAGGCTTATTGTTCTAAAGTCACTGCATTCAACTGCACCATTCTTTTTAGGCAATGCAATGAAGGTTGATGTTTTTAGTTCATTTGGTATGTATCATGTGTGGTATATGTTGTTGCATATTTTAGTGTGAATCGGTGGCAGATAATAGGTAATGACGATAAGTCGGTCTGGGAACTCCAGTCACCTGAACTGCCAGTTATTGCAAACGTGGAGTGTGACGTATGTACTGTCGATAATATAAAATAAAGCTAGAAATAAATACTTCCATTAATTACTTTTTACATTTTCATTTGAAGCTAGAAACATCCCAATTAGGTCCACAATCCAATACTCTGAGCTGTGGGAGTATAAGCGCCAGCGACCTATGGTAGCAATAGCAGGGTCGGAGCACCATCAGCTGACCAGGACCTAGTAGGTTACCTCCTCGTAGTCTCCCAGGTCTGCGTCAAAACAAGCTTGTTGATTACTTCTCTTTTTTTTCCCCGAGTGCTGTAAACATACCTCTACCTCTGAATTGATTCACTGATTATCGTCTCGGAAGTTTCCCTCTATAATAATATTCATTTATTATTATTTGTCTCCAGTCTAAACCACTGGAAACTACTATTCGTGCTGTTTCGTCCTAAATGTTTATCTGAAACGCAAGTATTCAGCCCTACCCTATCCGGGAGATCCTTGTCTTAACAGGACAAAATACAGATACACTATGTATTTCCGAGCTGTGATCGCGGCCTTATGCTATAGTCATGAGAACACCTGCGCGAAAGACATTGCCTACGAAGCTAATTTTTTAGATAGCTGAATGGCAGTGTTCACTACAGTTTCGCTTTTCTTGGCACAGCGCTGTGCCACTGAGTAAGGGTTCGATCCTGTTTCGGTCCAAATATTGTTACTTGTTTTTTTGTTGTTGTTGATTATTTGTCATTTTTTCCGAGTGCAGTAAACATACCTCTTTCTTTGAATTGATTCGCTAATTATCGCCTCGGAAGTTTCCCTTTCTAAGTAAGTAAAGTACCCCCGTCATGCCAAGTGGCGTATAGGGAAATATGGTGTTAGTGACCCTATATTTTACAGACCTTCAGCACATAATTTTTGAGGTAATGTGGTCGGTATCACGCCCGTGCTGCTTTACTTTCCCAGAAAAAAATCCGGTACCCATTTAAGGCTGGGTGAACCCGGAAGCCGTCGGTAGGGATCGAACCCTACCTCTTGTCCTTTGTAGTCCAGTTCACTAACCACTGATCTATCGCGGCATAATAACATTTATACATAAAATAACACGCACAATTCATGTACCGATCTTTCTCAAAAGGGCCATGTGTAGGAATGACAGAAAGGGAAAGTGACGAAGATTAAATTTCTATTGGTTACATGATAAGTGGGCAATCGGCCAAAAGAGCGAAAATATAAAATAAAAATGTTCAATTGCAATATTAAGTCAGTCCTATTATATGGCTGTTAAACACGCAGAACAACAAAATTGACAATCATGAAGATACAGACTTTGATTAATGGATGCTTACGCAGAATAAAAGGATGGAAATGGCAGGACAAAATCACTAACATAGAATTATGGGAATGTACCAGTCAAATACCAGTGGATAAAAAAATACAGCGAAGACGATGGTGCTGGATAGGATACACACTGCGGAAGCCAACTGAGAGTATTACACAACAATTCCTTTAATGGAATCCCAAGGGAAAAAGACAAAGAGGAAGACCAAAGAATTCTTAGAGAAGACAGATGGAAGCAGAGATGAAGATGATGGGGAAGACATGGAATGATCTTAAAAGAATGGTAAAAAACAGAACGACTTGGAAAGTGTTTGTTGAAGACCTATGCTCCACAGGGAGCTGATAGTGTTTGTTGAAGACCTATAATCCACAGGGAGCTGAAAGTGTTTGTTGAAGACCTATGCTCCACAGGGAGCTGAAAGTGTTTGTTGAAGACCTATGCTCCACAGGGAGCTGAAAGTGTTTGTTGAAGACCTATGCTCCACAGGGTACTGAAAGTGTTTGTTGAAGACTTATGCTCCACAGGGAGCTGAAAGTGTTTGTTGAAGACCTATGCTCCACAGGGAGCTAAAAGTGTTTGTTGAAGACATGTACTCCACGTGGAACTGAAAGTGTTTGTTGAAGACCTATGCTCCACAGGGAACTGAAAGTGTTTGTTGAAGACCTATGCTCCACAGGGTACTGAAAGTGTTTGTTGAAGACCTATGCTCCACAGGGAACTGAAAGTGTTTGTTGAAGACCTATGCTCCACAGGGTACTGAAAGTGTTTGTTGAAGACCTATGCTCCACAGGGAACTGAAAGTGTTTGTTGAAGACCTATGCTCCAAAGAGAACTGAAAGTGTTTGTTGAAGACCTATGCTCCACAGGGTACTGAAAGTGTTTGTTGAAGACCTATGCTCCACAGGGAGCTGAAAGTGTTTGTTCAAGACCTATGCTCCACAGGGTACTGAAAGTGTTTGTTGAAGACCTATGCTCCACATGGAACTGAAAGTGTTTGTTGAAGACCTATGCTCCACAGGGAACTGAAAGTGTTTTTTGAAGACCTATGCTCCACAGGGTACTGAAAGTGTTTGTTGAAGACCTATTGTCCACAGGGAACTGAAAGTGTTTGTTGAAGATATGTGCTCCACAGGGAACTGAAAGTGTTTGTTGAAGACCTATGCTCCACAGGGAGCTAAAAGTGTTAGTTGAAGACATGTACTCCACGTGGAACTGAATGTGTTTGTTGAAGACGTATGCTCCACAGGGAGCTGAAAGTGTTTGTTGAAGACCTATGCTCCACAGGGAGCTAAAAGTGTTAGTTGAAGACATGTACTCCACGTGGAACTGAAAGTGTTTGTTGAAGACCTATGCTCCACAGGGAGCTGAAAGTGTTTGTTGAAGACCTATGCTCCACAGGGAGCTAAAAGTGTTAGTTGAAGACATGTACTCCACGTGGAACTGAAAGTGTTTGTTGAAGACCTATGCTCCACAGGGAGCTGAAAGTTTTTATTGAAGACCTATGCCCCACAGGGAGCTGAAAGTGTTTGTTGAAGACCTATGCCCCACAGGGAGCTGAAAGTGTTTGTTGAAGTCCTATGCTCCACGGGGAACTGAAAGGTAGAAGGGGAAAAAGACATAAATAAACAATGTATGGACTTATCTTTCTAAAAATGGCCAGGTGTTGGAATGGCAGGAAGAAAAAGTGAGCATGACTAAAGTTCCTATTGGTTAAATGATACGTGGTCAATAGGCCTTAAGAGCGCCAAAAGAGCGCCAAAAGTGCGCCAAAAAAGAGCCAAATAACGTAAAGGAATGTAGGGATGGCAGGAGGGAAGAAAGGCAGGAGATACGGGAATAACAGAGGAGTCCAGTGGTTACAGAAATGGAGTGATTTGTTGTGGCCAGGATCGTGCCTCAACGAATTGTCAACCGATCGGATGAGGTGTTCGGTGACGTGAAGTGAGTGCCGAGGTGTGGTGACGTGAAGTGAGTACCGTGGTGTGTGGTGACGTGAAATGAGTACCGTGGTGTGGTGTGTGTGTATGTGTGTGTGGTGACGTGAAGTGAGTACCGAGGTGTGGTGACGTGAAGTGAGTACCGAGGTGTGGTGACGTGAAGTGAGTGCCGAGGTGTGGTGTGTGTGTATGTGTGTGTGGTGACGTGAAGTGAGTACCCAGGTGTGGTGTGTGTGTGCATGTGTGTGTGGTGACGTGAAGTGAAGTGAGTACCGAGGTGTGTGGTGACGTGAAGTGAGTACTGAGGCGTGCGGTGACGTGAAGTGAGTACTGAGTTGTGGTGACGTGAAGTGAGTACCGAGGTGTGTGGTGACGTGAAGTGAGTACCGAGGTGCGTGGTGACGTGAAGTGAGTACCGTGGTGTGTGGTAACGTGAAGTGGGTACCGAGGTATGTGGTGACGTGAAGTGAGTCTCGTGGTATGTGTTGACGTGAAGTCAGTACCGTGGTATGGGTGACGTGAAGTGAGTACCGTGGTATGTGGTGACGTGAAGTTAGTCCCTAGGTATGTGTTGACGTGAAGTGAGTACCAAGGTGTGTGGTGACGTGAAGTGAGTACCGTGGTGTGTGGTGACGTGAAGTGAGTACCGTGGTGTGTGGTGACGTGAAGTGAGTACCGTGGTGTGTGGTGACGTGAAGTGAGTACCGTGGTGTGTGGTGACGTGAAGTGAGTACCGTGGTGTGTGGTGACGTGAAGTGAGTACCGTGGTATGTGGTGACGTGAAGCGAGTACTGAGGTGAGGTCTGTGGTGGTGTGTAATAAAGTGTAGTATGTTGTGAGATTTGGTGTCTCGTGAGATAAAGTTCTGAGTGAGGCTTGGCATGTGGTAAAGTGAGGCTTGGCATGTGGTAAAGTGAGGCTTGGCGTGTGGTAAAGTGAGGTGTAGCGTGTGGTAAAGTGAGGTGTAGCGTGTGTTAAAGTGAGGTGTAGCGTGTGTTAAAGTGAGGTGTAGCGTGTGTTAAAGTGAGGTGTAGCGTGTGTTAAAGTGAGGTGTAGCGTGTGTTAAAGTGAGGTGTAACATGTGTTAAAGTGAGGTGTAGCGTGTGTTAAAGTGAGGTGTAGCGTGTGGTAAAGTGAGGTGTAGCGTGTGTTAAAGTGAGGTGTAACGTGTGTTAAAGTGAGGTGTAGCGTGTGTTAAAGTGAGGTGTAACGTGTGTTAAAGTGAGGTGTAGCGTGTGTTAAAGTGAGGTGTAACGTGTGTTAAAGTGAGGTGTAGCGTGTGTTAAAGTGAGGTGTAACGTGTGTTAAAGTGAAGTGTAACGTGTGTTAAAGTGAGGTGTAGCGTGTGTTAAAGTGAGGTGTAGCGTGTGTTAAAGTGAGGTGTAACGTGTGATGAGTTATAATTGATGGTGATGTGTCGTGTATATTCTGGTGAAACAATGTGAGTTATAAGGTAAATCTTTGTAATGAGATGTTGTAAGGTAAATCTTTGTAATGAGATGTTGTAATGTAAATCTTTGTAATGAGATGTTGTAAGGTAAATCTTTGTAATGAGATGTTGTAAGGTAAATCTTTGTAATGAGATGTTGTAAGCGGTGTGGCGAGGTATATCGAGTGCGTGCTGGAGGTGTGGTATGTGATGGTGTTATTGTTATTGAGTTATTGAGTTATTAGCGGGTCATCATCATTGCACTCCGAACATGTCCATAGGTGCTCAGATCCCCTCCTCAGCAAGTCCCGTCCAGCGACTGACGACTCCAGTTCTATGTTGGTTGATAAGTCTTCTTACACGGCCACTAAGTTTCTCGTTTCTGGCTTTGCCCATCTTAACTCCCATCTCTTTCATCCGAAGGAGTGACGTGGACTCATGGTTGTCGAAGTCCTGTGCCCTTACAACTTCCCGGAGAGCATTGATGATGTCCGCCCGATCCATTGGTTGATCGTCCTCAACAATAGCGCAGCTAGCCAACCTGTCCGCTCTTTCATTTCCCCGTACTCCTGCATGTCCTGGGACGTAGACAAAGGTGACTTACGTATTTTTGACTTCTGCAATGACTCTACCCGTTGCCTACGTACAGATACCGCCTCAACTTTTCGTATCATGCTCATCCGCATCACGTGATGGTGTATATATCATGTAATAATATGTGGTAAGTGGTGTGAGAAGTTATTGCATTCCTGACACATAGAAACATCTTATATTTACAAATATTAATTCATGACAGGAAATGTCAAAATCAGTATTTGTCTCGCACTGCAACTACAGACATCGCATGTGTGTACTTACATTCAAGTCAGCGCCCACGTACATCACAGAGCGGACTTGTTCATGAGGGACAAGCCTCTCTCTTTGTCCTCGTTGATTTCAAACCCATTAAGTGTCCGTGTTATCCCCGCCCACGTGACGACATCGGCTTACAGGACTGGCGCATTGTCTGCCTGCTGCCAGGGACGCCAGCCATTGGTCAGAACCGAGAGTGAGAGTTGATGTGCTATATCCATGGCAACGCACGTGTGCCATAAATACGGGTGTGAAAAGTATTAAAAAAAAAGGGGTAGGGGTAAAAATAAAAGAAAGAAACAATAACAATCTCATAACACCGGGTGATAAAAGAACTTGAAAATTGAGTAGGACAGGAATGAGATTGCAAACAATAATCATTTGGAATCGTTTTGATGGGAAATACAAATAAAAGTGGATAACAACAAAGGAGGAAGCTGTAAAGACGCGGTTAGCGGAAACCATTAGCCCAAACATCAAAAGTGGATTCAGTCATAAAACCTGAAGACCAATATAAGAAAACGATAATGATCGTTGCAATAATTGATATTACTGTACATTGGATAGGCTCATTGGTGTTCTGTGTCATTTAGTTAAAATTGTTCAAAATAAGGTTAATTTCACGTCTTTTTTTTCTTCTTTTTTTTACTTTCCTTGACTGCATCGTCTGCTTTTGTTTCTTTCCTTGTCTGCATCGTCTGCTTTTGTTTCTTTCCTTGTCTGCATCGTCTGCTTTTGTTTCTTTCCTTGTCAGCATCGTCTGCTTTTGTTTCTTTCCTTGTCAGCATCGTCTGCTTTTGTTTCTTTCCTTGTCAGCATCGTCTGCTTTTGTTTCTTTCCTTGTCAGCATCGTCTGCTTTTGTTTCTTTCCTTGTCAGCATCGTCTGCTTTTGTTTCTTTGTGTCTTGAGTCATAGTCCATGTATTCTTGGGCTAGATCACCGTAAAAAAAAAAAAGTCAAGTATCCCCGTCACGCCAAGTGGCGTATAGGTAATATGGTGTTAGTGACCATACATTTTACAGACCTTCAGCACATGATTTTTGGGGTAATGTGGTCGATATTACGCCCGTGCCGCTTCACTTTCCCAGAAAAAAATCCGGTACCCATTAAAGGCTGGGTAAACCCGGAAGTGGGATCGAACCCTACCCCTTGTCCTTAGTAGGCCAGTTCCAGTTCACTTATCGCACTCATTATCGCAGCTCCCAATTGACACGTGCTAATAGTTAATATTTTTTTTTCCCTGGCAGTCGTGTGTACCAGTGTCCATCGCCGCACAGGCAGATAACTCCGTTTTTTGAAGTACTCATATTTTTTCCGTCAATGAGTAATTGACATTTCAAGCCGAGCCTCACTGATGAGACAAGCGGCGGTTGCCGCTGAGAGAAATCACAAATAAATGTCACAACTGGTGCAACCGGAATTTGAACTTACAACCTCTCGGTACTGAGAGCAGCGTATGGTCTCGAGACAAACAAGTCCCAAACATTGTTATGGGAAAATTAGATAAAAAGAATTAAAACAGTTTAACCCCTTCTCGGATTAAAAGACCAGAAGCAGACAGCGAGGCGGTTCTCGTGTGTGGATCGACTACGGTCATACCCGGAGTTTTAGATAATGCCCTCAACTTTAAAGACTTCCGATTCGCTATGGTCAGGAGCGATGGACTGCTACAAGAGAGCTGGTATCACGCGTGGATGCTCGCGGATACGATCACCCAGCTGTCAACATGTTCCACAAATGGAGTTTAACAGTTAAAAAAAAAAGAAAAGTAAAGTACCCCCGTCACGCCAAGTGACGTATAGGTAATATGGTGTTAGTGACCATAAATTTTACAGACCTTCGGCACATGATTTTTGGGGTGATGAGGTCAGTATTACGCACGTGTCGCTTTACTTTCCCAAAAAAAATCCGGTACCCATTAAAGGCTGGGTGAACCCGGAAGCCAACGGTTGGCATCGAACCCTAGCTCTTGTCCTTTGTAGTCCAGTTCACTAACAACTGAGCTATCGCGGCTTCGGAGTTTAACAATAACGTTTGCTATTTTATGAATATTCTCTTCAATTGAACGGTAAATGTTCTCTCTGTTTCCCTCTGTGTCCTATCACCTCGTTTTATTCCCGTTGTCACAACACACTTGTGTTTTCATTTTATAGATGAGAATAATGATCGCTTAACTCGCATTTGATAATTATATTTTCCCTATTTTAAAGCGTCTCCTTTATTCTTTTTAGTTGTCCATTGTACACTCAATATTGATACCGGTCAATGTGGCGGATAGGCGGCATGAGAAAATTGAGGCTGAGTCTGAAAAGTGTTGCTTGTTACAGTTTCCTGCCGGAGCTACTGAGTTAAGTGCTCTGTGCACACCGTGCGCTGTGCGTTTCATCTGTATTGATTATGTTTTGATATTCCGATTGCGTCAGATGGATGATGATATCGTATCAAGGGGAACAGATGGCTGTGTTCACTTTCTGTGCGGTTTCGCATTATGTCTTTTGGCGTGTGCTGAGACTGATTTTATGCGGACTGCAGCTACCTTTCTTTGTTTGGGGGGATGAAACATTACTTCGGATGATTCCACTGGCACGGGCGGTTGAACAATTATGGATTTTAATTCGTTTGCAGTGATACCAGGGGGCTTCTATAACAATAACACTCAATATATTCAGGAAATTACATGACGGAGATCGTGACATCAGAGATAACTGACCAGTAACGTCTGCATCAGAGATATTAGAATAATAATAAGTTATCTTAAGTTATTTAAGTTAATAAAAGGAATTGAAGTCAACGGTCACAACATAAATCATTTACGATATGCGGATGACACAGTCTTAATAGCAGAGACAGAGAACGAACTACAAGAAATGATCGACATAATAGTAGAAGAAAGCAACAAGAAAGGTCTCAGTCTGAATAGTAAGAAAACAGAAGTAATGGTTATATCGAAGAAACAATCATCACCATCATGCAGCATAAAAATAAACGAGACAAATCTGAAACAAGTGCAAAGTTTGCCAAAGTTTTATTGTTACTTGGGCACAATAATTACATCAGATGGGAGATGCACCACAGAAATAAAAAGCAGAATAGCTCAGGCCAAAATAGCATTTCAGAAAATGAAAAATATTTTATGCAACAAATCTATGTCAATAGAAATGAGAAAGAGAGTTCATCGGTGCTATATAGAACCAATTCTGACCTGTGGAAGCGAATCATGGACAGTAGACAAACAAATGAAAAGACGATTAGAGGCCACAGAGATGGGATTTCTCAGAAGAATGTTGAAAGTTCCCTGGACAGATAAAAAGACCAATGAGGAAGTTCTCAAATAGGCCAACACAAAAAGGGAGCTCTTAAAAAAACATCAGAAAGAAGCAATCAACATTTTTCGGGCACATCATGAGAAGAGGAAAGTTGGAATACTTGGTTACAACTGGCAAAATAAAAGGAAAGAGAGATCGCGGGCGACAAAGAGAGAAAATACTGGATAGCTTGGTGTCATGGCATGGAAAACAGTCAACAACAGAACTGATACGATGTACTGTAGATAGAAGATTGTGGAGGGACATGATCGCCTACGCCAACCGGCAGGGTACATGATGATGATGAATAAGTTATCTTTTCAAATACCGTTCAACGTCCCTATCGTTGCAAAATCTCCCACATAAATCTCCCACATAAATCTCCCACATAAATCTCCCACATAAATCTCACACATAAATCTCCCACATAAATCTCACACATAAATCTCACACATAAATCTCCCACATAAATCTCACACAAAAATCTCACACATAAATCTCCCACATAAATCTCCCACATAAATCTCACACATAAATCTCCCACATAAATCTCACACATAAATCTCCCACATAAATCTCACACATAAATCTCCCACATAAATCTCACACATAAATCTCCCACATAAATCTCACACATAAATCTCGCACATAAATCTCTCAAATAAATCCCCCACATAAATCTCCCACATAAATCTCACACATAAATCTCCCACATAAATCTCACACATAAATCTCCCACATAAATCTCACACATAAATCTCACACATAAATCTCACACATAAATATCACACATAAATCACCCACATAAATCTCCCACATAAATCTCACACATAAATCTCACACATAAATCTCCCACATAAATCTCACACATAAATCTCCCACATAAATCTCACACATAAATCTCCCACATAAATCTCACACATAAATCTCCCACATAAATCTCACACATAAATCTCGCACATAAATCTCCCACATAAATCTCACACATAAATCTCACACATAAATCTCCCACATAAATCTCACACATAAATCTCACACATAAATCTCACACATAAATCTCACACATAAATCTCACACATAAATCTTTCACCAACGGTATCGCCGTCGATTTCCAAAATATTTGAATCTTTTGTTCCGCTAAATACCCAATTGCAAAATTCGTTATCATCATTGAGTGCCGTCCCCGCAACGAAGGTTGGCTACCATGGAGCGCCATTCTGCTCTGTCTCTTGCTTTGATGGTGAAGGTTGTCATAGACTGATTTGTCCATCTTTTGATGTTAGTCGTCCATGTTAGTCTTGGTCTGCCTCTTTTACCTTGTATTTTCCCCTCCGGGATTACTTTTTAGAAGGCTGTTGTGTCTTTTAACATGGCCCAAAAATCTCATTTGTCTTGTTTGAATTGTGTTTAGTAGTTCTCTTTTCATTTTTAGTTGTTTTAAGACTTCATCGTTTGTTTTCTTTTCTTTCCATCCAATTCTACCTATTCTTATATATATCCACATTTCAAAGTCTTCAATTCTCTGTTCTGTTTTCTTGTCTAATGTCCATGTTTCTGCACCATACAGGAATATTGAGAAGATGTAACATTTTGTTAAATTGGAAAATTACTTCCCATTTCTAAAGATAGCTTTTTCGCTTTCTGAAGCTTCCTATTCCAAGAAGCCTTGTACTGAGATTATAGTCCATTCCTAGACTGGACATCGCATCACACCGTTGCTTTCGCTATCATTAACTCTTTCCATACGTTGCGCCGCACTGTGCGCCATGTAGATTTCGACCGCGTACGTTTCGCCGCACAGAGCGTCACTCTCAATTTGATTAGTTGATGAGTTATTTGCGTGTCATCATCATTGCACTCCGAACATGCCCATAGGTGCTCATATCCCCTTCTCAGCAATTCCCTCAGTGTCCAGCGACTGACGACTCCAGTTCTATGTTGGTTGATGATAAGTCTTCTTACACGGCCACTAAGTTTCTCATTTCTGGCTGTGCCCAACTTAACTCCCATTTCCATCATCCGAAGAAGTGACGTAGATCTGTGATTAGTGTGAACCATCATCAAACCATATTCTTTCTACATGTCTTGTATCATCTTGGTATTGGTGAAATCTAATTAATTCCTTGTTTAATTATCTATAAAATAATATATAGTATTTTATAAGTTAGTTAAATATACATATGTAGATATATTCTTAAAACAATGAACAATTTTGTCTCTGAAATCTCTTGCGTGGCATTGATAAAAAGCTTCCGTACTGAAAGAGTTAAGCCATAGTTCACATACCATGGCAGCCATGATAATTCTCGTATCAATGGATTATTTTTGTTTAAAAGCTACCACAATCTTCAAAAGTAGAGATATTACTTCTATATCTATCTATCTATCTATTGACTTTTTGAGCCGTAACCGGCCCATAGGGCGTAGACCAAGATACACCTTCTCCTATCTGAATTTTTGTTCTAGCAGTTTTCTTTTAAAGATATTTTATCAAATCTCGCCATCTGTCTCTGTTCTGTGCAAGCAGTTCTATCTCATTGAGGGAGCCGATTCCTGCTGCTCTTGCCTCTCTCATCAATGTTCTTCTCAGTGTCTCCCTGGGTCTTCCTCTTTTTCTTTTACCTGTTGTTTCCCATATGAGGGCTTGCTTTGCTATTCGATTACTTCTATAAATGGAAATATATTATTGTTGAAGAAGTAAGAACAAAAGTAAGTACATGTATATATGGAAATACAGACTTCCGGTCAATATGGCGGACAGACGACAGGGAACCGTTGAGTCACTGTCACAAAAAATTTTTCTTGTTGCAGGTTCCTCATAATCCAAGTCCAGCTTTCGGTCGGAGCTAATGAGTAGTGCTCTGTGCACACCGCGAGCTGTGTGTTTCATCCAGATGGTGTTTCTATATTCAGATTGATTACGATGAATGATGATATCGTATGACGAAAGACAGTTGAACTGCTTTCACTTTCGGTGCCGCTTTAACTTAATATCTTTTGGCGTGTGCTGTAGCTGCTATGATGGGGACTGCAGCTGCCTTTCTTTGTTTGGATCCTTCAATGAGATGAGGTTTATTTCGGATGATTCCACTGGCACTGGCTGTTGAGCAAATATGGATTTCCATACGTTTTTAGTGATACCGGGGCTTTCGATTAACCATAACCTTGGAAATACAGACCCGGATGTTATTGCTCAACGTCTATGTTGTCACTAACTGTTGTCAACATGTCAAAATGTAATTTCCTGAAAACTATTATTGAGTCTGGCGTTCCCTGGACAGCTAAAAAGACAAACGTGGACATTCTCAAAGAAGCCAGCACACGAAAAAGGAATCTCCTAAAAAACATGAGAAAAAAACAATCAATATTTTTCGGGCACATCATGAGAAGGGGAAAGATGGAATACTTGGTTACAACAGGCAAAATACAAAGGAAAGAGAGATAGCGACGACATAGAGAGAGGGTACTAGATAGCCTGGTATCATGGCACGGTAAACAATAAACAACAGAATTGATCCGATGCACTATGGATAGACAAGAGCAGCAGGATTCGGCTCCTTCAATGAGATAGAGCTGCTTGCACAGAACAGAGACAAATGGCGGGATTTGATAAAATATCTTTAAAAGAAAACTGCTAGAACAAAAATTCAGATAGGAGAAGGTGTATTTTGGTCAACGCCCTATGGGCCGGCTACGGCCTGAAAGGTCAATAGATAGATAGACTATGGATAGAAGGGAGCCGCCATAGCTCAGTGGTTAGTGAACTGGACTACAAAGGACAAGAGGCAGGGTTCGATCCCAACTTCCGGGTTCACCCAGCCTTTAATGGGTACCGAATTTTTTTCTGGGAAAGTAAAGCGGCACGGGCTTTTATACCGACCACATTAACACAAAAATCATGTACCGAAGGTCTGTAAAATTGATGGTCACTAACACCATATTCCCTATACGCCGCTTGGCGTGACGGGGATACTTTAGTTTTTAGAGATAGATATATGTGTGTGTTCACTCAATCAGTAAGAGAAAATAAAATCACTGAACTTTTTTCACTTCATCATCATGAACTTCATCATGAACTTCATCATGAGTCTTATGATAACTTTAGCGGTTGCTGAACGTCTTAACATTTTCCTTCCAATCGTCACAATTTCCTTCCAATCTTCACAATTTATATCCAATCTTCACTTTTTCCTTCCAATCTTCACATTTTCCTTCCAATCTTCACAATTTCCTTCCAATCTTCACTTTTTCCTTCCAATCGTCACAATTTCCTTCCAATCTTCACGCTTATCAGCTGCTTTCAAAGATGTGAAGAAAGCAAAGTCCTATCCATCCTCTAACCTTGTCTTCTCGCCGCTTTCCCTGTTTACCTTGTCTTCTTTTGTCTCATTTCCCCCTTAGTTGGTCTTGGTGTGTTGTATTTGTAAATTGTGCAACATGTTTCTGCCCTTGTAACTTTCCTTCTTTTATCTTGGGCAATACGTCTGTAATTGGTCATCATCATCATCGGGTTGCATGACCTTTGAATCAATTCAGAGGAAGAGGTATGTTTACAGCACTCGGAAAAAATGACAAATAATCAACAACAGAAAAAAAAACAAAGAAAAATATATGGACCAAAGCAGGATCGAACCCGTACTCTGTGGTACAGCGCCGTGCCACGAAAAGCCAAACGCCAGGGAACACTTCCACTCAGCAAGCTTGGATAGATTCGCTGATTATCGCCTCGGAAGTTTCCCTCTATAAAATAATATTGAAATGCTATTTGTATCCTTAAGGACAAGGGGTAGAGTTCGATCCCAACCGACGGCTTCCGGGTTCACCCAGCCTTAAATAGGTACCGGATTTTTTTCTGGGAAAGAAAAGCGGCACGGGCGTAATACCGACCACATTACCCCAAAAATCATGTGCCGAAGGTCTGTAAAATTTATGGCCACTAACACCATATTCCTTATACGCCACTTGGCGTGACGGGGATACTTTATTTTTTTATTTTATATTTGTATCCTTGCATGACCTTTAAAGAACATTCCATTCACCACAGCCCATCTGAATGAATATATGCCACCCACCGGATCTCCTACGTCTGTTTTCAAGTTCAATATTTCTTTGATGTTTTCAGACAACATTCCTCTTGGTTTTGATCATGTTTCGATATCCCGCTTGTTTACGATGAATGCTGATATCGTATGACAGGGAACAGTTGGCTGTGTTCACTTTCTATGCGGTTTCGCCTTAGGTCTTTTGGCGTGTGCTGAGACTGCTATGATGGGGACTACAGCTACCTTTCTTTGTTTGGGAGATGAGTTAGTAATTCGGATGATTCCACTGGCACGGGCGGTTGAGCAATTATGGATTTTAATTCGTTTGCAGTGATACCGGGGCCTTCCATAACCAATAACCAAATTCCTCTTGGTCTGTCGTGATCTGGTATCCCAGGAGCCATGGCCAACATTATTGATCATTCCAGTCCTCTGTATCTCAAGACGTGGTCATGGCATTTGAAAGAAATAAGAAGTAGAATAGCTCAGAAATGATAGACATAATAGTAAAAGAAATCAACAAGAAAGGTCTCAGTCTGAAGAGTAAGAAAACAGAAGTAATGGTCATATCGAAGAAACAATCATCACCATCATGCAGCATAAAAATAAACAGGACAAATCTGGAAAAAGTGCAACTTTTCAAATACTTGGGGCACGATAATAACATCAGATGGGAGATGCACCACAGAAATAAAAAGCAGAATAGCTCAGGCCAAATTAGCATTTCAGAAAATGAAAAATATCTTATGCAACAAGTCTATGTCAATAAAAATGAGAATGAGAGTTCATCGGTGCTATATAGAGCCAAATCTGACCTATAGAAGCGAATCATGGACAAGAAATAAACAAACAAAAAAACGATTAGAGGCCACAGAGATGGGATTTCTCAGAAGAATGTTGAAAGTTCCCTGGACAGCTAAAAAGACCAATGAGGAAGTTCTCAAAGAGGCCAACACAAAAAGGGAGCTCTTAAAAAACATCAGAAAGAAGCAATCAACATTTTTCGGGCACATCATGAGAAGAGGAAAGTTGGAATACTTGGTTACAACTGGCAAAATAAAAGAAAAGAGAGATCGCGGACGACAAAGAGAGAAAATACTGGATAGCTTGGTGTCATGGCATGGAAAACAGTCAACAACAGAACTGATACGATGTACTGTAGATAGAAGATTGTGGAGGGACATGATCGCCTACGCCAACCGGTATGGCACACGATGACGATGACAGCATTTGAATTTCCTCTGCAAGATTCCATTTATAAACCATATCTTTTCAATATTTATGTCTTTTCATAAGTCTGCATTTATGTGCTTTAGTATCCGGTGTATCTTGAAGATTAATCTGTAGAATGTTGCTTCTTATGAACCAATTTTCTTTATTATTGTTTACGAAAGTGTCCACGATTCACAACCATATATCGATATTGAAAAAAATAACTCATGTCCTTACTAATTTTAATTTAACCGCCTTGTAATTGGTTCGTCATCATCATTGAGTGCCGTCTCCGCATCGAAGGTTGGCTACCATGGAGCGCCATTCCACTCTGTCTCTTGCTTTGATAGTGCAGATTTCCATAGGCTGACTTGTCCATCTTTTGATATTACTCGTCCATGTTAGTCTTGGTCTGCCTCTGCCTCTTTTACCTTGTATTTTCCCTTCCAATATTACTTTTATTAGACTGTTGTGTCTTTTAACATGGCCCAAAAATCGCATTTGTCTTGTTTGAATTGTGCTTAGTAGTTCTTTTTTCATTTTTAGTTGTTTTAAAACTTCAGCGTTTGTTTTCTTTTCTTTCCATCCAATTCTACCTATTCTTCTATAAATCCACATTTCAAAGGCTTCAATTTTCTGTTCTGTTTTCTGGTCTAAGTGCATGTTTCTGCACCATACAGGAATATTGAGAAGATGTAACATTTTGCTTTTCTTGGTTCAGCCCTGGTGTTATTATAATTGGTTATTAAAGTAAATTTGATGTCTTCATGGGTGTATACTATCAGCGGTGCCCATCATCTTTCAAGTCAGCTTGACACAGTTTGGTGTTTCTCTGTCCCTGCAATTATTGAAATCTTCCAGCTGTTTCGCTATCATGCTGGTTATACATTATAGACCATAGACTGGGAGATTGGTCCAAGGTGACTCTCAAACAGTTGGCAGTGTACCAAGCTATTGGCAACTGTACCAAGCTATCGGCAACTGTACACAACAATTGACTGCTGTACCAAGCTATCGGCAACTGTACACAACTATCGACTGCTGTACCAAGCTATCGGCAACTGTACACAACTATCGACTGCTGTACCAAGCTATCGGCAACTGTACACAACTATCGACTGCTGTACCAAGCTATCGGCAACTGTACACAACTATCGACTGCTGTTCCAAGCTATCGGCAACAGTACACAACTATCGACTGCTGTACCAAGCTATTGGCAACTGTACACAACTATCGACTGCTGTACCAAGCTATCGGCAACTGTACACAACTATCGAATGCTGTACCAAGCTATCGGCAACTGCCACGCTATCGGCAACTGTACACAACTATCGACTGCTGTACCAAGCTATCGGCAACTGTACCAAGCGATCGGCAACAGTACACAACTATCGACTGCTGTACCAAGCTATCGGCAACTGTACACAACTATCGACTGCTGTACCAAGCTATCGGCAACTGTACACAACTATCGACTACTGTACCAAGCTATCGGCAACTGTACACAACTATCGACTACTGTACCAAGCTATCGGCAACTGTACACAACTATCGAATGCTGTACCAAGCTATCGGCAACTGCCACGCTATCGACCACTGTACCAAGCTATCGGCAACTGTACCAAGCTATCGGCAACTGTAAACAACTATCGACTACTGTACCAAGCTATCGGCAACTGTACACAACTATCGACTACTGTACCAAGCTATCGGCAACTGTACACAACTATCGACCACTGTACCAAACTATCGACCACTGTACCAAGCTATCGGCAACTGTACACAACTATCGACTACTGTACCAAGCTATCGGCAACTGTACACAACTATCGACTACTGTACCAAGCTATCCGCAACTGTACACAACTATCGAATGCTGTACCAAGCTATCGGCAACTGCCACGCTATCGACCACTGTACCAAGCTATCGGCAACTGTACCAAGCTATCGGCAACTGTACACAACTATCGACTACTGTACCAAGCTATCGGCAACTGTACACAACTATCGACCACTGTACCAAGCTATCGACCACTGTACCAAGCTATCAGCAACTGTACACAACTATCGACAACTGTACCAAGCTATCGACCACTGTACCAAGCTATCGACCACTGTACCAAGCTATCGGCAACTGTACACAACTATCAACAACTGTACCAAGCTATCGACCAATGTACCAAGCTATCGACCACTGTACCAAGTTATCGGCAACTGCCAAGCTATCAACCACTTTGGTTCTTTGGTTATGGAAGGCTCGGTATCACTGCAAACGAATTAAAATTTCATAATTGCTCAACCGCCCGTGCCAGCGTAATCATCCGAATTAATATCTCATCTCCCAAACAAAGAAAGGTAGCTGTAGTCCCCATCATAGCAGTCTCAACACACGCCCAAAGACATAAGGCGAAACAGCACAGAAAGTGAACACAGCCAACTATTCCCTGTCATAGGATATCATCATTCATCGTAAACAATCGGAATCATCGAAACATGATCAAAACGGATGAAACACACAGCTCACGGTGTGCACAGAGCACCTAACTCAGTAGCTCCTGCAACAAGCCGGACTTGGAATATGAGGAAACTGCAACAAGGAACACTTTCATACATAGCCTTCAATGGTTCCTGTCGCCTATCCACCATATTGACCGGAAGTTCACGTCCTCCTGAAAATGATGATCATCATATTTATTTAAAT
This sequence comes from Megaustenia siamemsis, assembly GCA_032433765.1. Classification (NCBI taxonomy): domain Eukaryota; kingdom Metazoa; phylum Mollusca; class Gastropoda; order Stylommatophora; family Ariophantidae; genus Megaustenia; species Megaustenia siamemsis. Next base: position 4,251,971 of record JAVIAB010000105.1, read on the forward strand.
GTATAGCGCTTGATGATGTAAGGACATCGTTTTTGACTCCAATTCCGAACATATAAAACACAGTTTGTCGGATTCTCCTCGTCGCACATCGAACAACAGACCGTAAGATTAGCGTATGTCCGGTCGATGGATATACGATGAGCCATTATGATGACGAATCACACGCAACAGTGGCTGCGTTATATATGCCTGATTACTCTAGTGAATGCAGTCTAAAACGAACGAAACACGGTGCAAATTCCCTAAAGAGATCAAACTTCGGCTGACTTGATGGAGCAATCCACATTAATGAGTTGTAACATGTAAACTACTTGCGTCAAACAATTCCAACAACGGTCATTGAACAGTACAAAGGACAAGGGGTACGGTTCGATCCCAACCGACGGCCTCCGGGTTCACCCAGCCTTAAATGGGTACCGGATTTCATTCTGGGAAAGTGAAGCGGCACGGGCGTAATACCGACCACATTACCCCAAAAATCATGTGCTGAAGGTCTGTAAAATTTATGGTCACTAACACCATATTCCCTATACGCCACTTGGCGTGAAGGGGGTACTTTACTTTACTTACTCATTGAACAGCACTCAATGTGACGTAAACCGCAGATCAACTCTACCACCAACGGTGGAAGGTCGCATTCACAACACTTGATTTGTCAAAAAGGAACATTGCCGTGCGTACTACTCCGCTTCATTGACGCAGATGTGTTAAGTAGAACATCATTTTGACTCCAATGCAGAAAATTGCAATGGATAGCTGAAATTAATCAGACCCTAAATGCAACTTCTGCCGCGATCGAGAGAACGTGAACTAGTTCCACCATCTTGCAAACGGAAGTGCAAGTATAGTAGTTGCTAGCTTGATACGGTGGCCGGTAGCTTGGTACAGTGTTCTATAGTTGGTCTATCAACTACTGTACCAAGCTATCAATAACTATACCAAGCTATCGACCACTGTACCAAGCTATTGATCACTGTACCAAGCTTTCGATCACTGTACCAACTATCGACCACTGTAAAGAGCTATCGGACACTGTACCAAGCTATCAACCACTGTACCAAGCTATCGATCACTGTACCAAGCTATCGGAAGCTGTACCAAGCTATTGACTATTGTACCATGGCCATATTCCTGCACAATCACCGTACCAAGCAATCGATCACTGTACTAAGCTATCGACCACTATACAAAGCTATCTACCACTGTACCAAGCTATCGACCACTGTACCAAGCTATCGGAAGCTGTACCAGGGCCATATACCTGCACCATCACAAGCGAATACCACATATGAGGGTTTCCAGCTTCTAATTAAAATAAGCAAATATGATACGCGTAATTTGTGTGTTGTATGTGATTTGTCCAATTCTGACCTATGGAAGCGAATCATGGACAATAGACAAACAAATGAAAAGACGATTAGAGGCCACAGAGATTTTTCTGGGATTTCTCAGAAGAATGTTGAAAGTTCCCTGGACAGCTAAAAATATCAACTAGGAAGTTCTCAAAGAGGCCAACACAAAAAAGGAGCTCCTAAGAAACATCAGAAAGAAACAATCAACATTTTTCGGGCACATCATGAGAAGAGGAAAGTTGGAATACTTGGTTACAACTGGCAAAATACAGGGAAAGAGAGATCGCGGACGACAAAGTGAGAAAATACTGGATAGCTTGGTGTCATGGCATGGAAAACAGTCAACAACAGAACTGATACGATGCACTGTAGATAGAAGATTGTGGAAGGACATGATCGCCAACGCCAACCGGTACGGTACATGATGATGATGTGTGTGATATGTGTGTTGTATGTTTGTTGTATGTGTGATGTATGTGTTTTCTAAGTGTTTTGTATGCCTGCTGTATATGGGCTCTATATGTGCTGTATGTGTGTGTTATGCCTGCTGTATGTGTGTTGTATGTATGCTGTATGCGTGCTGTATGCCTGATGTACTTGTACTGTAAGTGTGTTGTGGGCCTGCTGTATGTGTGTTGTATGCGTGTTATATGCCTGCTGTATATGTGATGTTTGTGTGTTGTATACCTGTTGTATATGGACTGTATATGTGCTATTTGTGTGTTGCATGAGTGCTGTATATGTGCTGTATCTATCTATCTATTGACCTTTCGAGCCGTAGCCGGCCCATAGGGCGTAGACCAAGATACTCCTTCTCTTATCTAAATTTTTGTTCTAGCAGTTTTCTTTTAAAGATATTTTATCAAATCTCGCCATTTGTCTCTGTTCTGTGCAAGCAGCTCTATCTCATTGAGGGAGCCGATTCCTGCTGCTTTTGTCTCTCTCATCAATGTTCTTCTCAGTGTCTCTCTGGCGTTTTCTCTTACATGTTGTTTCCCACATGAGGGCCTGCTTTGCTATTCGGTTATTATCTCTTCTCATCACATGTCCAACGTATGACCATCGTCTTTTCTTTATTACTGAAGATATTAGTGGTTGATTGGCGATTTCTCTAATTTCCTCGTTTGTTTTGAATTCGTTCCATGCTAGACCAAGTATTTTCCATAGGCATTTATTTTCGAATGCGTTCAACTTTGTTTCTATATCTCTTGTTGTTTTCCAGCTTTCACACGCATACGTAAGGGTTGGTTGGTTGGTTGCGTTCGCCCGATGACTAAAGTATTCTAGAGTATCGTGGTAGACTAGAATATTCCTCTTCATCATCCGCCCTTACAAGGACGTAGTGGACTTGTCTGCGTTGTGTTGTGGTTTGCAGTATAACTGTTATATTTGCGCCTTTAGGCCCAACACATCCGACTTCAGCACGAGATTTTTGAGTACCGGGTTGTCTTCCCTTTTCGATCCCTGCACGCTTGGCCAGACTAGACAGGTTAGTCTGTTACAGGATGCACCACGGAGAGGTGGAGCAGGGTCTGGATGGTTTTGGTTCACCGATCCTGGCGCAAGCGATCAGCTGTGGGTCGATGACAACGTCCAGCTCTGGTGCTGGGAGGTGCGTCTTCGCCTCCTTATACGTAAGGGTTGATAGAACATTTGATTTGAATAGCCTAAGTTTTGTGTTTGTGCTGATGAGTTTTGATTTCCACAACTTTTCAAGGCTTCTGAAAGACATTGCTTCTACGATGTGCGGTATATGTGCTGTATATGTG